>VYZT01029164.1:423-22448 GCA_013400735.1 Pomatostomus ruficeps | reverse complement strand
GACATGGACCTGTTGGAGTGACTGCAGTGCAGGGGTACAAAGGTGATCGAAGGGCTGGAACACCTCTTCTATGAAGCAGCCTTCCAGTACCTGAAGGGAGTTACACAAAAGCTGGAGAGGGACTTCTTACAAGGGCATGTGACAAGGGGTGATGGTTCTAAGATGAAAGAGGGCAGGTTTAGATTAGATATTAGGAAGAAAATCTTCACTATGAGGGTGTTGAGGCAGCAGCACAGATTGTCCAGAAAAGTTGTGGATGCTCCTTGCCTGGAAGTGTTCATGGCTAGGCTGGATGAGGCTTAGAGCAACCTGGTGTAGTGGGGGGTGTCCCTGCCCGTAGCAGGGGATTGAAACTAGACGATTATCCAATCCCTTCCCACCCAGTCTGTTCTATGATTCTAAGATTTTAGAGGCAAATAGTTAAACACCATGTACTGTTTACACATTCGCACATAGTATCTGTCAAAAAGATCTAGCTCTTCTTACTTTTAAAGATAAATCTATTTGTGTCTTCACATTTTAATTGCACTTTAATGTGAAACGACTGACTGACAAAGATCAGTGAGAAGCAGATACAACACATTTTTCACCCAAGTCTACTGACTGTCAAATACAATGTAATGAGCTCTCCCAGAAAGCTGCATGGACACATTTCCTGGGTGTGTTGTCTTTGAGGCACTAATGTGGTCCCCCTGCTGCTCTGTATGTATTTTGTACTTCTGCACCAGTGTGTTTGAGTGGTGTGTCAGTCTCGGTAGGGCAATGTGTAAGAAGGCTGGTGTGATAACTTGCAAGTAGAGGTGAAAATGTATGGTTTGTTAAATTAACTGGTTCCTTGGCTTGTTAGAGCTTGGGTACCTTATCTGCCTTTCTTATATTCTCTTGGGGGAAATATGTTAATTTCCTACTTTGTTTTAAGCTTATGTTTAAAAATGAGCTCTGCTAAGACAGAAATTCTAGAATAAATGCTGGAATTAAAAACTCTTATAAACTGAGACTGTTTTCTGTATTATCCACATGAGTTAATTCTCCATTTGGTATGGGTGCTCGTAACAGTAGAAGATCTGCTCTGTGTGCACAATTTAGCCTGAACTCAGTGAAATGCAAAGAGAGGGAAAGAAAAATTAAAACCCAAAATGTCAGGGGTTTAGATGCAAATAAACTGCTCAGCTGCTGCTTCAAACATAACCGTCACTAATTAGTACCAGCACAGCAGAGCTGACTGAGCAGCTATTTGAAAGAAAGGAGGGGAGTGGCACCTGTTAGTGCTCAGAAAGGGCTTCATCTCATTTTTGAGTGTTTATATTCAGCCATTAATAGCAGCCAGACACAATACTTTTGCATTCTTATTCTTCTCTTGTCCTTATTTTAGCAGTCTGTTCTCTGTCTCAGAAGTAGCTCCTGAGAAGGTAATTTAAATCTCATCTTTTTCGTATTTAGGGATTTCAAGACTGTTAGAGCTTTTAGTAATGTAGTTGTTTGTTTAGTTTCACACTGCTAAACAGTCACCCAAATACTGAGAATTGATTTCCAGAGATATAAGTCCTCTCTATGAGGTTTTTTTTTCCCCAGCTTACATTATGTCCAGGCTAGCAGTTTGATTTGCAAGCTCAGAAAATATAATGTTGAAAAAAGTAACACAGATCACTTCACATAATCAGAACATTTTGGTTCTGATCTTATTTCTTTAACTTGGTGTTGGTTTTGGTGACTAGTGCATTTGATCAAGACTGGGTATATAATACATGGCTCACGTTCTTTATTGGGAAGACACAAACTACTTTTGCACATACTTATACAAGCTTTCTTAAATATTATGATCTTGAGCTTTCTGTAAGTCACATATTTCTGTCAAATGGATTTCTTGTCAAAACTCTTTTTCATCTATGAATTATTGCATCATGTGAAACTTTGAAACATTCCGCTTCTGAGCATTATTCCTCTGTGCATTCAGCATGTGTGCTGGGTATGTTAACATGTGCACCAGGATGGAGGTCAAGTTACATTTTCTTTTATTTTGATCATTTCAAAAAGGATTGGGTTGAAATTGAGATGGAATAATGACACTAGTTAACTGCAGAGGTTTCATCGGTTGCACAGAAATTTGATACAGAGTTGCTAAATCCTGTAGATCTAGTGTGAATTAATGGATCCAAACCTAAGGCTCCCAGAGATCCGGCTGGCACCAACTGGATTTTAATTACATCCCACACACTGGTTTAGTTATTCTTGTAGCAGATAAAATGAGTGTTACAACTTAATTCTGTCAGATTAGAAAAAGAAAAAAAAGTATTGATCCTCTTTTCAGATGAGGAAAAAAAAGGTTTAAAATACCTTAATTTTGTTTTTTTTCCCAAGGAAAAAGGAAAGAAGGTGTATAGATAATGGAAGAAAGAAAGGCAATGAAAGAATATAAAGAGACTAAATAAGTAGATTGTATGGAAAGGCATAGAATAAAGAAAGAAAAATTATGTTGGAAAAAATTAACTGGAAAGTGTATTCTATTTTATAAGCAGAAAAGATTAAGATAGAAAACCTGAAAAGCACAGGCACATTAAAACACCAAATTCTGTGCAAAGGGAGAAAAAGTAAAAGGAATGAAAGGGGAAGACATATTTTAGATTGAAGGGAAAGATAAGTGCATATGATATTTTTAAGTAATTTCTCTTTAGTAATCAGCAGCATATATTTGAATTTGTACAGAATGACTTAGATTTTTAATGGATATAGAATTGGCATTACCAAAAATCACATCACAGTAATCAGCAATGTTATTAAAAACACAGGTAAGGGTTATCAAGGTTTTATTTATGTAACCCTTCATTTTTATTTAATGTTTTTTTAAAAAAAATAAGTTCAAAGCTATAGTAAACATAAGGGGTTTCTTTGACTTAAGCTTGCTATTTTTCATGCCAAAACAAAACAAAGTCAAAGACTGAATACCATGAATTCTTTAATAGCATCTTGAATTTAAGAGACAGACTGGTAAACAGATTAATTATATCAACCTGAAAATTAATTGTATGAAGTAATGCTGCCCTTAGGCATTTCTCAGTGCAGGAAGCCAGGAAGGAAACCAGAGTCTTCGGTAATGCTTGTAGATGCCAGTGGCTGGTCAGCTTCTGATCCATTCCCTTGTCAAGTGCAGAGCATCCTCCTGGAGCCCTTTTCATGTCATTCAATTCGAATTTACCATCAGCTACCATAGCTTTACCATGAACATTCTGAAATTGGCACTGGAGGCTTGACAGAAAACCACAAAGGCAATTAATTCCAAGCTAAAGCTGGAATTCCATTCTCAATTCTCCTGGTTGTGGGGGTGCTGTGGAGCACGTGGGAACACCCAGTGTTTGAAGCCCTGGCTGGACCCACACACAGGAGAACAAACTGAGGGTGGAATTTCAGCCAAGCCTTACCATTAATGCCACGTAGCTCTTTGTGGTTTGATTTCTCCTATATGGCACTGTTAAAGGCAGAAATCAGCCCAGGTCAATCTCAGGGTTATTTTAAACGATGCTTACAAGAATGTTGTGGTAATAGTAACAGATTCTTCTCACCCATTGTGCCTCCAAAATTTGAATTTTTGTATCCAGCTTGCTTTGAGTTTGCACTGTTGGAAACTGCTGAGGTGTTAGATTACAGATACCTTAATATCTGAGGTTCAGCCTTAAATACGTAATTATTTCTTACAGTATATGTGCCTTTACTTGAAACTCATCTTTTGGAATACAATTAAAGAGGAAAACTTTTTGCCTCATACATGCATTTTTATGAGCAAAATGAGCTTTCACGGTGTTTTTAAAAATGTCAGGAATGTCAAATCTTTTTTATCTGAAGGACTTATTGGATGACTCAGGAAAAACTACTTGGAAATTAGTCAGGATTTAATTGAAGTGGGAAGGGTACCGAATTGTAGAGAGAGAGCTTAGTCCCCTCTGCACTCTTTAGATTGGTACTTAAAAAGAAGATCAATCTTAATTTTAAGTAATTGAATCAGCCTTTTCTTCAAAACATAATTTTTATTTAATCTTTGGTTAGGCACTTGGAATAGTGATTAGAAGAGTTATTCAAACATTTGTCTCTTCTAAGAACAAACATGAGTTATGCTTATAATTTTTTTTTTTTTAAATGACAACTTTCTTCTTCCTATGTATTTTCATCCCTTACCAGCTGTCTTTGGTGGGTCTGACATTCTTGCTCATCGAAGACTTGGAGACGTGTATTGGTGAAGAAAATAACAGTGAAAGACAGGGAGGGATACAGCTTTTAAATGAGGTGGTTGCTGCTCTAGCTGAGCTCATGCTCATGTCCTGAAGGGTCAGAGTGCTCTTTGCAGGTGACAAGTTTCTTTACCAGTGACACAAGGTCAAGAATTTTGCAAAAGCTTTGAAAAAAAAAGTAGGAGATGGCACAGCTGATATATTTCATCCTGTTTCATCCTCATTTGTGCTAGTTTTGAGGCTGACATTCATAAGAAGTTAGTCAAAGCTGTTTTGCAAATCAGGGATGCCAGTTTCACAAAAAGAAAGGGGTTTGATGAGTCCATAATCATGTTATTGTAATTTTGATGGGAATAGGTTTCTTTCCAAATGCAAGGCTCTCTTCAGAGTTAGTATGTGAACATGTAAACACAGAATCACAGAATATGCTGAATTTGAAGAGACCCATCAGGATCATTGAGTCCAGCTCCTGGCCCTGCACAGGACACCCCAAGAGTCACACCGTGTGCCCGAGAGAGTTGTCCAAGTGCTCCTTGAACTCTGTCAGGCTGGTGCTGTGACCACTGCCCTGGGGAGCCTGTGCCAGTGCCCAGCCACCCTCTGGGTGAAGAACCTTTTCCTAACATCCAACCTAAACCTCCTCTGACACAACTTCAGGCCATTCCCTCATGTCCTGTCACTGGTCACCACAGAGAAGAGATCAGTGCCTGCCCCTCCTCTGCCCCTCACAAGGAAGCTGCAGACTGCAATGAGGTCTCCCCTCAGTCTCCTCTTCTCCAGGCTGAACAAGCCGGGTGACCTCAGCCACTCCTCATACAACTTTTCCTCAAGGCCTTTCACCATCTTTGTTGCCCTCGTTTGGACACTCTCTTAACAGCTTAATATCTTTCTTATATTGTGGTGACCAAAATTGGTACCCATGTATTTCAGTTAAAATCGTGGATTGCTGAAATTCAGTGTTCTGTTAGCAGTAACAGATTTAGCTTTAGACAGAATTCAGATAAAATACTTAAGACTTAAATACAAGACTTAAAAATTTGAAAATCCAGTTGGTTTGAAGATGTTGTAGAATTTGCTTTTTCCTTCTTGTCTAAACTTTTTATTTTGTATTTGTGAAGAAAGATTGCTTTTCATTACATAATTTTGGTTAAAGGACAACTTTTTCCACTTTTTTAAATAATTTGCCATTGGGCAAATATTGCTTATGGTACTAGGAGAAGGAGATGATTTTAATAAGAATGCAGCATGTTAATACCCAGCAACTATGAACTATTCATTTGAGATTTGCAGCATTTGTCAAGTCTTGTTAGCTAAGCAATTACAGAGTCACTTGTCCCCTAAAGTTTTAAAAAGTATAAATCTACATTTCTTGCTACACTGGATTTATTTTTATTTTTAAGCAGGCTTTTCCAGAACACGCAGGTCTGAACAGCAGCAGTGCACTTGTGTTGTAGGCCATGATAGAGCTCTATACTGTAAGAAGTTTAAAGCAGTTCTGTCTAAACCAAAGCAAGTCTTGGCTTCACATACTTAGAGGTAGCCCACATTTTCCTTGCATATCAGAATATGACTGTTTTAACTCTAAATTATGAGTATTTGGTGTTTTTTCTTGTTGTTGGTTTCCTCCCACCCTTCATTGAAACCTGAGGTTTGAGGCGAACAAACATGCTACATGGAGAAACTAAAATTGACTATAACAGGTGCTTGTAGCCTATCATTCAGTGAAGTATTTTAACAAGTCCTTAATTTTAACACAAGTTGAAGCCTTCTATTTAGAATTATAATAAACTATAATATAATATATGATGGTAATCGTTGTTCCATGATTAATGTTCAAATACACACAGTGTGTGTTCTGAGTTTTAGAGTTTCTCATTTTCCTGTTGTCATTTAACCATCTCTGAAATCCTAAAGTGTAAATATCTTTGTTTCGCTGTGTCTATATCCTCTCTTGCTGCCAGTAAGTGCTGGTGATACTCAACAGAGTGTTGTCAACTCGTATGGTTTTGATCCTGAGTCTGTCAGTATTTCTGAGGAGAGGATGAAGTTGGAGATTTTTTGTTTGTTTGACTAGTTGAATCTTTGGGTGTGGTGGTACAATCTCTGGCTCTCTCGTAGGAGTTTTCATTGCTTTTTCCATTTTTCTGACTTCTCTGAAAGAGAGGCCCGTACTTAAACTAGAACATCATTATTCTCCCATCTTAGGAGCTGCTCCACAATTTGATAATTAACTTCAGGAATGAGTCACTTGCGTGGATACGCAGCACATACCAGCCTTTGCTGAGCCAGCCACTAACTTGGCAAAATACTATTATCTGTTTGGTGGGTTTAGTTTTTTTGTTGAGTTAGCGAGCTGAATTTGGCTCAGCAGGAGTCCAACAAGTAGCAGAGCTGGCAAACAAGGAGGTGCAGGACCATATAGCCAAAGAGCAGGGGAGTCGGAAGCAGGAGCAGCCTTTGGTGACATCAAGCCATTAATTTGGCTCTCCTGTGCTGTTAAAGCCTGCTCTCAGTGAAGCCAAAAAATACTTTGACTGTCATGGAAGCATGTCATTCTTTAAGACTGTGCCATAAAATCTTTAGTTGCTGGTAGCCTTTTGCTGTGGCTACCCGCAAAATACAGAGGTTAATCAAGATTGGGTACAGGATTTTTTCTAATTACAGCTTTGGTCTACAAATGCAGTGGATTGTTTTTTCTTTTTCAGAAGGAAGATGTCATTCATGCAGAAGTGGATGAAAGGCTGTCTCTTCGAAAGCACCGCTTCATGCATTTTGCGTCACTGGAATATGAAGGAGAATATTACATGACACCAAGAGATTTCTTGTTCTCAGTAATGTTTGATCAAGTTGAACGTAAGTTGTTTTCTCGTCATTGTATTTGTGAAGGAAAAGAAACTTGCAGGTCCCCTTAGAGATGTCATTTGCAAATCACTGGGATAAGATCCTTTATGTTAAATACATCAGCAGAAGCCAATTTATAAATGTTGCCCATATGGAACCTCACAAACACCACTACCCTTTACACAAGTGAAGTGAGGCTGATGATTTAGAAATCTGGTGACTTGATGATGACATCTCTGCATAATTTACATGTCTGATCAGTATGTAGTTCCTCAATTACTTACATGCCACAGAAAATAGAATGAGTGTAATATAACAGTGTTCATACCATTCCTGACCCTGTTATCTTCTATCCACTTCACCAGTGAGTAATTCTGTGACCTTTTTTCTGAGAAGAGGCAGTGATGGGAGTGAGTTGAACAAGAGTAATAAAGCATGGAGTTCAGTTCTACATTTTGGGTTTCAAATCTTCTTTGATTTTTACAAAACCTGGTTAAGAACAAATCAAAATTGTAAGTGTATTTTCAAGAAGTACTTTTAAAAGCATGTTTTCTGAGAAGAATATAGGAACAGCACACAAATGAAAAGTGCATAGGTCATTGTCCTTTTCTGCAGGTTTTCTAGCTTCATTAATTCTGCCCCATTCCTTAAGCTTTTTTCTTTGTATCATCTTCTGTTATTTCCATGATACAGTATTTTTTTAATTTTTTAAATTTAATTATATATGCTTTTCTCCTCAGAAAAAATTGGGTTTTACAGTTTTCCCCAAATCTTCTTTTTCTTGCATTTGAAAGGTTAAGTTTTCCAGTTTCCAGAGAGGATTGTCACTTAGAGGACAAATACTCTGTTAGTTCATCTGCTGAGGGAAAGAGGGAAAAATCCCAGCTTTAATAGTTGTTTGCTGCATTCCGCACATGCTGACCAGGAGAGCCTGTTGTCTAGCAAAAGCCATTCAAAACCTGCGATGCTCTGCCCACCTACCAGCAAATGGCAATAGTGACTTGGGGGTATTGAACTGGAAATACAGAAGGGAATTCAAGGTACTATGAAAAGGTTTGAGAGACAGGTAGGAAGAAGGAGACCAGAATGCACTTTGATTCAAGCCTGTCAAAAACCTAGGGCAGAAAACTGTTTAAAAGAGCTGCAAGTGGTCATAGAATAGGAGACAAGTATCTGTAATAAAAGAAGTTTTCCTGTATGTGCCAAAAATCTATAGGGGATAAGGACACATGGATTTGCTGCTGACACTCGGGTTCTAATGTTACACAAAGCTGACTATAAATCTTTACAAGGACTTTATGACCTTGAGAGTCAGGAAGATATTTAAAATACTGGTTTTTAATGTATGGGTGTTAGACTTCTTTCCCCTTCAAAACTTAAGTCATTAAGTTAAAAACCTAAAAGGGATCTTATTTTGAGTTTTCCAGCCTGAAAGACAGCGAATACAGAAATTTGTAGTTTTGAAGGTGTGGTTCTCAGACAGTTGTCTCTGAAAACAAGGTTAGAGAGATGACTGTTTTTCAGTCCTAGCAGTTCATACATATTAATTGGTTACTCCAAGTATAATGGTACACATGCAGATTTTTAATGAAGTGGTATGCGTTGATATTTATTTGTAATGCAGCCAAGTTCATTTCAGTTGCTTTGCTAATATGAGTAGGAAACAGCATTAAACAGAAACGAATAAATAATGACAAGAAAAAAATCTTTGCTCTAATTCATATTTAGCATTTCAAATTGAGGTCAGGCTTGCAGCAGTCGCATCATAGATGCTTGATAGGGAAACGTTGATATTGAATCTAATGTTCCTAAATATGTTTTTAACCATCATTGGTATGGATTCTATGGCCAGTAGCATAAACACAGTGGTAAGCAATTCTTTTGATTTCTCTTGCTTGGGATTTTATGTTTTCATGTGACTGCAGACAGACACAGAATTTGATAGTAGAAAAATATGGCACTTGAAGTATTTTAAAGGCAATGGTTTAGTCATTGTTTTTACAAGATTTTCCTATGAGGAAAATAAACAGACCTATCTCAAGTGTCTGTCCTGTTATATTAAGAGTAGGTCGAGATAGTGAACTTAATAAAAAAGCAGCAATTATTTTGGAGGCTTTCTGCTTATATAGTAAAATAATTCTCTTTCACCCTGAACAGTGCCTGTAGAAAGGAGAAAGGCATGTCACCACTTATCCTATAAAGCCCTTCATTTACTGCATACTTAGATGCAATTTTAGCATGTGATCCTGCATACAAATGGTGAGTCTTATAATGCTGAACTTCAAGCTGTAATGATTTGGTTATTCTCTACCTATTTTTGATTAATTGCTAATAAGTAAAAAAACCCAAACCTCTCAGAAAAATCTGAAGCAACCTGGCAGTAACCATTCAACATCATAAATATTTGCCTGGAGTTTTCCAATTGGATGCTGTTTATAGTAATATGGAAGACTTAGGGCTGTTCTAAATTTTTGTTTCTGCTGTTCTTTTTGCAGACAATATGCAGAAACATATGACGAGCCTCATGAGCAGCTTAGTTGTGTACATCAAGAAATATTGCTGAGGTTGATCTGTCCCTATTCAGAGATAAACACTCCCACAAAGGAAAAAGGCAGGCAAAAAGAGGAATGAGAAACAGTTATGAATTGAGAATAGGAGACCCTGGAGCAGCCTTAAGGTTTTTTGCTTGTGGGTGGTTGTCATTGGAGAATTACTTTGAAATCTCCTGTTAGTTTTTAAACATAATTGAATTTAGTAGAAAGTAAATGTGTTGTTGTGTAAACCAGATGAGTTGTTGGTGCTAGCATTAGAAAATACCAAAATATTTTAGCTATGTGCAGATTGTCAAGTGAATTCCTGTACACAGTTAGGTGGAGTTTACTGAAGCAAAATTCTTAGGTGTGCCCTTTGACAAGGTTGCAAAACATGCAATAAATTATGGTTTATTATAGAACACTTTACCAGATAACAAAACAGATGAACTGTACTGCAAATACATCAACTGTCATCCAGCCTAAGTGATCTTGAACCCTGCCTGGTAGACCTTAGTTCACTGCCTCTGGTCATTTGTTTCCTGGTGCATGGCTTTCTCTATTACTCATTTTCTTTAAGGTGGACAAAAGTTGTGAAATATTGGCATTCCTGTTAATTAAATCACACCTTCAAAGTTATTTACTGTCAGGGTGATAATGAAGAAAAATATTTACGGTACTGCCATGTAACGAGAATGAGCTGATAACAAATGCAGTTTCCTGACAGACTTTTTTTGTTTTGCATATTGACAAAGCAAAGAGCTCTGTAAAGGAATAAAGACACCGTCTGAAAAAAAATTTGCTTGCTTTTAGAGGCAGTGCTTCACACCAAGTTACTCTGTAAATATGTGCCTAGTTCTATTGTTGTTAGTTATTTTATGAAAGGAAGCAGCCACCTCTTTATAAACAGTGGCATACAGTAAATGAGATGTGGTAGTGTGGCACAGCATTTGTGCCAGTACAAAACTAATATGACAGCATTTTTTTCTGCTAGTTAACACAGCGCATACTAAATGCACCCATTGAGGTTTTTGGATTCATGGCTATATGCCATGTAATCTTCTGTTAAAACTATGTTACCACAGGGATATGTGGCAAACCATAGCAAAACCAGCCAAGTTCTTTAGGGTAATCCGTGGGATGTTCATGTAAATCGTCATACCTGATGGAACGATAGTTTAGTGTAAAAGTATTCTCTGTTACTGTTTTTAAAAATACTTCACAATGTCTAGTAATATCTAATACAAATAATATAAACTTGAGATGCATCAGAAATTCTAACACTTTTAATAAGTGCTAATAAGGAAGGATAAAACTGCTGATTTACACTGAATTTTCATTGCAATGCAGAAGCATTTTCAAGAGACCCTTCATGTAAAACTTGTGTCTTAAACAGTTGTGCATACCTAGGCTCATATTCCGGATTAGACAGGTAATACTGTGTCAGAACCCTATGGAAATACCATCTCTGATGCTCTGTTGCAGAATATCTAAGAAAATCTGTATGAATTGTTGAAAAGGACTGCAAGAGTCCTTCACGAAATTAAGATTTTGCAATGCATTGAATCTGAACAGTGCTTAGGCTCATTTTTTTCTGGAGAATGTTCCAGGTAGAAGACAAACCTTCAGGTTACCTTGCCTGATAACTATTGGCACCAGCCGAATAAAGATCTTGACCCGTCTGTATCTACCCAGTCCAGATTTAGTGTGTTGTAGCATCTTCCTTCAGTCAGCTGCAGTAAAAGAGACTTTCCTGTGTTCTGCAGTGCCAGGGGCAGTATTTCCATGGCAGTGAGGGTAAGTGTGTTGTAAGTTTCCTCAGAGAAGTTGTTCAAGTTGGTCAAGCTTTCTATGGGAGCACGGTTGGCACAAATTTGTGGTGTGTTTGCAGGCTTGATACAACATGAGGCTTCATGTGATAGCGTCAGCGTGGTTGTGGCTGTGAGGGGTCTGAGGAGGGGACACAGGGCAAGGCTGTGGTGGCTAAAAAACGGAGTTCTCCATTGTCCTTAGTTGAGGTCAGTGCTGGTGCAGTCAGTGGTGTTAGGAGAGTCAAGGGGGACCAGGCAGTGGATGAGCACTTCGGAATGAGCTGAGTCAGTCTTTTTATTTTTGGGTCTTGAGTTTTTGCCTTTGGCGGGAGTTCAGGTGCCTCTACTTCAGTGTCTTCATTTTGACCTGAATTTCCTATGCAATAACTAATCAGACTGATATGAGTCATGCATCAGTGTCAGAACTAAAATCTAGGATTGAGAGTCAAAGAATGGAACTGAAGCTGGTCTAAATGGAGAAGCTTCATATGGGAGGTGGGGATTGAAGTGTTACGTGGGGAGCCATTGATACAGCTGGGAACTGAATTCAATCCTCTCAAATTTCTAATGTGTTAACAAAGAAATTGTTTTCTCTCTATCTCTGCATTTAGTGGTTTTTTAGTACAGATGTGTCATCGTTGCTCAAATCCCCTAAACACAGTAGAGAACTCTGCAAGCTGGGTATGCAGTACAAGGATGACCCCTTGCCCAGTGCTAGATGAAAGGTAAAGCAAAGATAACCGAAAGAAATAGCATGATGGTTTAAGGTCATTGTATTATTTTCTTCTGAATTTTAGAAAATAAAACAAAATCAGCCATTTCTAGCCAAAGCTTCTTAGTCATCCTTGTTTATTCATTTATTAAAGTGGGGTTGTGAGTAAAGGAAAATACTATTCCTGTTAAGGAACTGCACACAAAAGCAAAGATAAACATTGATTGCTGAAAATTTCTGCCTTGTAACTATTCCATACTGTGGATATTTCATCCTCAGCTATCCTTCATCACCCAACAAGCATTAGGAAATCCTTCCTCAACCCTGTCAAAGTCTTCAAATTAACATATTTTTACTTTCCCTTAAGTGTGCAGTAGAACATTAAAATTGGTGTTCTGCATAAAATACTATATTGTTTTGGATCAAATGTTGTGCCTCAGCCAATTGTTGGTAATTATATAAGCTAAATAAGGGAGTTTTTTGTTTCTTCTTTTGTCCTCAGCAAATAGATTTTAACACTGATAATTAATAGGCTGTGTGTTTATCTAAAAACTAATTTGACGGTAAATAGTTCTTTGTTTAGAAATATGGCAGGAATTCCTACAATCTTGATAATGTGTATTTATGTCTGGACATATGTTTTGTTGTAAACTCAAAATAAACACTAATGCACTTCCATAATGGTTGCATCACAAGGTACTACACAACAGAATCAAAGATGGGATTCTTGAGAAGAAGTTGTGTTCCCTCCTGCAGCATTCAAATCTACTCTGTTGGCCAGGCTGCTTTTTTGGTGTATTAACCACTGGCCAGTGCACCAACTTATTTGTTTGCTCCCATTTTTCAGAAGAATGTATTTGGTTAAGAGTCCATAAAACAGCTGCAAGGGGAGCAGCGCTGAGAGCAGAGGTGTTACTTGAGTGCTGGCTTCCAGCGCTGTAGCCCTGCAGCTGCAGCAACCAGGAAGCGTTCACAGTCAGATGGGAGAGCAGGAGGAAAGGGAACCATGGAACAAAATCACTTAAAATGAAGCATGATTTAGCATATCATTGCACAGGGAAAAGACGTCTTTTTTTCTTTTCTCCAGCTCTATTTCCATGCCTTCAACCATGTTGAAGGTACCTTAGATACATTCCTTGTACAGTCAAATAGGAAAATATATTTTTGGTCCTTAAATTTATACTGACATTGTATTAATTACATTTATATAGTCGTGGTTATGTCTGTGTGAAACAACAGTAAGGTTATAATAAGCTCATGTCTCTTTTGTGATTGATTCCTATTTTTCCCTTTGTGGCATTGATGACTGGCTGAAGAGTGATGAAGATTTAAAGTTCTTGCCTTGATTGACTGTGATGCTTACTGAATAGGTAAAAGCTTTGGCAAGATGTCCTGTTTTGAAAATACATTACTAGCTATTTAGCTTGCTGAAAAACAGTTCAATGAGAAGATAAATTACAGCTTCACAATGAATGAAAGCAATTTTTAAAAACTCAGCACAAAAATAGTACCAATAATAAAAGGAATCAGGCTTCAGCAGAGTTGTGAGCAAGAGGCAAGTGGTCTCAATGCACATCTTGAAGGATTTGGTTATTTAAAGTGTGAAAGTTATTGGTTATTTAATGGCTTCTGAATGGAAAACAGATTCCTTGAAACAAATGAAAATACATTGTGCGCATACAGAATACTTGTAGTGCAAGTAATGGAAAGATCTGGTTATTAATAACAGGAGTCTGCTTGTTGTATAAACATCGTCTGCCTTAGAATTTCAGAAGTCTTGCAACAGTTTCTGCTTTAGTCAAGTATTCCAGTTTTGTGACATGCTAATGTGATTTTTAAAATGCCTAACAAAGAAGTCACTTTTTTTATACATATGGGCACATTTCAAGAGCTCATATAATCATTCTTGGTCTCTGAATATTTTTCCTATCTCTAAAGGTTTTGTTTTTTTTTTTTTAGAACACCACACACAGTTTCAACTACTTTTATCACATACTGTCAACATACCACAGAAAATATCTCTAGGATTTGTTCTCCCGAATACTTTTTGACATATTAGTTCAGTATTATTTTTTTAATAATTCAGTGGAATTTAATCAGTTCTGAAACATCCTGCTTAACTGACAGTTAAGTCTTAACAGATGTAGCGTGAAAATCAGACTCAATTAATTTTTTCACTCTTAAGTGTATTTTAATTTCTTGCAACATATGTCCTCAACACAGACAGGTATTGGTTTATACCTAAGAAGTACAATCTGGTTTTAAAATTCCTTGGCTTGCACTCAGATATTTGAGAAGTGATGAGGATCTGCAGACCACTGGCGGACGATAGCAGGTGCCAGGAGTGCAGGTCAGGCTCCTGCCAAAATCTAGCACGCGTTCTAGCCTCATATTTTCAGTTGTTAGTAACTCTTTTGGTACTGATGGCTCTGTGCTTTTCCTTCAGCCAATGCTGGATTTTTATTGTATTAGTCATATGATTTATCTGTTTTTGACTAACCTTGATGCAGACTACTATTTTTCCCCTGCTTGTTCTCATAAGAAATGTTACGTTATGGGTTTTTAAAAAATGCCTAGGGTAGAACCACAGAGTATCAATCGCTTTTCTTCTAGGCAGTAGCAGCAGGCAAGGTGTGCAGCCTGCTTTGGTAGGTGAGAGGACGTATCCTTACTTGCCAAACAGCTGGCGTCTCCAGGGGCACCTTTGAGAAGTTCCATTGCTCCCTGTTTGGAAAACACTGGCATCGATTCCCTAAGGGAGAAACTGGCCAGGTTATGCTCTGTTTTTCACTCCCCAGCCTTGCACCTGCAGTGGGTTATAGCACTGATTGTGCTCAGTAGCCTTCCTCATCTGCTGTGAAACAAAAGCAAATACCAAGTTCAAAGACTTTTTTTCCATGTGTAAAATACACAGGTTCCTCTTGTTAGAGCCACCTGCTTATATGGCAGTGCCCTCCCTTGGGTTACCAGCTTCATTACTGCAGGGGAGAATGCAGACGAGACAATTCTTAGTAATCAAATCAGTCTTCCAGTGATGTCCAGTCCTTCAGAGAGCTCAGGTCCTCACACCACCATCCATAATGCTGGCAAGCACCTGGTCATTCTGCTGGCTACGTCTTTTTTTAAATCTCTTTCCTCTCAGACCTGGAAAAGCCTGAAAGCGAAAGAATTGTACAGACACAGCTAACAAAAAAAAATACCACATTTTCCAACAAATCCTGCCTTGGTTCTTACCAGACAAAAAGTAGTTCAGCATTGCTAGTAGGTCCAAATCCATCCTACGTGGCCATTCTTGGCTTTTCTGGCTGCTTTTTTCAGCTGATCAGTATACCTAAAATGCCAGTGTCCAGGGACTTTGTTCATCAAGTGCTGCAATAATACTTGGCTTAAAATAAAAAGTCTTAAATGGGTTGCTTGCATGGAATTTAAAGAAGACATGGCCAAGACAGCTACCTTTTGATGTTACTCAGTTTATTCCAGCTGCCTTTCAGGACTGATATTTGAAGTCTTCAGAATGATACAGCTTGTTTTCCCAGGCACCAGCCTTCTTTTCAAGTCTTGAGCGTGTGTCCTTTGTGCCAATACCTCTAACACTTCTGGAACCACTGAGACAGTGAAATCTTGCTGCTGCATCGGTGTTGGCAAGCGCTTAGTCGGTCACATATCCCACCTGAGAAACTGCCAGTTCCAGGAAACAGAGGCCTTTTCACGTTTTTTTGTTCCTCTCCAAATGTTTTTTTGTTTCATTTTTGTTTCTCCTAGAGAGAGGGTGTGCATGTGTTTGTGTGTCACCCTGACAATAGCATTTATTTCTTTTCTGTGGATTTATTGGTGATACAGCATGTGAGAGCTTCCTTCTGTTTCACTGTCAGTTTCTTGGGAAAAACTATAAACCTAATGCTCAAAAGTTTCATCTGCTTCTCTGGCTTTCTTTGAATTGGCTAAGGAGAAACATTTTTTGCCATCTGTATGGTGGTAAAGGCAGTCTCTGCTGGCGATAAAGTGAGAGGGTCTTTTAAACCAGTATGGTCATTTTAAAAGTACACTGGGCAATGTAAATTACTCTACACTTTGACTAGAAGAAAGCTGTCCATTGTTTGCTTTTAATTTGTACCAACTTTGAGAATTATAAAAAGACTATTTAAAATTTGATTCATATTTCATTTCAATCTCTTTCTTCTGCAGCTAAAATAAATGCTTATTTCAAGAGGACAGTTGTTATTCTTTATGTCCAGTATTTCTAGAAAGAGGAGAAAGGATATCTGCTTAGTCAAACCATCGTAAGAACACTCATATTTATTGCCACTACTCACCTAAGTTAACATGTAATATCTTGTAACGTATTTTTATGGATTTGTATCCTCTATTAGGGAAATAATTCATGGCTTAGTATTTGTCTTTAGCATTTCATAGCTAAGTGTGTCAAAATTTATCATATATGTTCTAAAAGTCAGCTCCTTTTTCAGCAGTTTACAAATTTAAAATATAGACCTCATACATCTTTTTCATACTCAATTTAGAATTATTTTCAACCACTGCTTATATGGGAAAACAGTGACATAAGATCTCCTCTGTTGCTTTAACGCTCTGCTGATATCCATCCTAAAAGTAGTCACTGTCTGTTTAAACCCTCTTGCTCTTGTGCTAACATTTCCCATTTCCTAAAATAGTGGGTTTTTTTTCTTTTGAACTTTAGCCCTGTGATACATTATAGATAATTAAGCTACCACTCAGAACTGGTGTTGTTAGGTTAAGCAAACCTGAGTTTATTTTTATCTCCTCTGTCTGGATGAGGCCATCCATTGCACGGCTTCATGTAGGTATCTTTATTCTATGCTTTTCTGAGTCTGATTTATCTGTGTAAAGCCAACATCGTTCCCTGGCTCACAGCACAATCTGCTAGCAATCACTGTGGTCTAGGGGATGGAACAAGGATTGAATTTAGGTACTTCTTAAATTAATACTGTTGCTGAAACATCTGAATGTCAAAGTGCAGCTTTAGTTGAGGAGGAAAATGGTACAAAATTGATCTTCATTTGTACCTCCATGTGTCTGCCAGGCTGAGGATACTGTGATAGAGCAAATTATTTTCTGCATTCTTAGGTGAGCAATTTTTTTTACATAATCAATGTATGGTGATTAAAACAGAAAAAGAGAGATCTGGCAAAGAATGTCGTTTTAGGAGGTCATGTACAGTCAAGGGCTTGATGCCTCCAGGTGAGGTACACTTTTGCTCAGGAAAAGGAAAAAAAGTTCATTTTTTCAGTCCACAATTGCTCCTAGAGGAGAAATTAGTTTGGTCAGAGAAGCTGAGACTTACAGGAAGCAGACAACACAAGGATAATATTGGAAGTGGTGGACACAGAAACCCAGTATACTGAAGGCTGCTGCAAGTTAAAGGAGACATTACTGGGAATTTTGATGTAAAGTGTACTTTGCATTTGGATTTGCATTTTCCTTATATTTACTGAATAAATATTTCTGTTCTATTTCTGTCTTGACCTATTACAGTGTTTCCTCTGGTGCTTAATATGATCAGAATTCTTCAGAAAATCTGACTGTAGAATAAAAGTCAGGGTAAAGCCAAATGTGTTTCTGAAGTTTGCTTCATCAGATTATTTGAATTCAGGGGGAGAAGAGTTTTTTTTCTGAGGAAATAAGACAGTTCTAGAAAAGAGGTTTTTTTGAGAGAGAAACTCTTCATCTTCTTTGTCTAGATTTTTTTTTCTGCCAAATATTTTTCTTTATCATGTAAGGAGTTTGAAGTCAAAGGGTCAAGTGATGGCTTATCTTTTCTTCTCTTATTCAGTCTGCAAAGTTCATTCTTTAGTGTAGTGGAGGTGCACAAGACTTTCTTTTTTTCTACTACTATGAAAGGCTGATGGACATCATGCCAGTAATTAATTTTTAAACATACTATTAGCAGCATTCATTTTTGTCTAAGTTGCAAATTGACCAAGCTGTTTTGACCAGTGCAATAAGGTATGATTAACACCTGTTTTTAAGCTCTTCTGTGGTTTCTCTTTACTTTAGTTCTTTCCAGTCTTAGGGGAGTTCTCAGGCTTTTCATGATCCTGCTCCTCTTCCCATTACCACCTTGTCACCTTGCATAAAGACAATGTTTCAAGTTAGCTTTATGTAATGGTCTTCATTCTGCTCTTCAGAGAAACTAACAAAACCTATCAAAATCTCTTCATTATGCTTTTTGCATGGCAAAAGTAGATTAAACCTTTCATAGCTTAAAAAACAGGAGTATCTTGTTATCATTTACATACCCTTGGAGCCCCTGCTGTAGGAAAACTTTCCAAACATCTGTTAATTGCTATGTGGCGAATGTTAATGATGTATAAACAAGTCAGACTCAGCAGGGGCTGTTACTGGTTCGCTTAGAGCTTCTGTATGTGCTAGTAACAGAAGGAGCTAATCTTGGAAGTGGAAAGAAACTCCAGGCGAATTTAAAGATAAAGGTGAGAATGACGTGGACCATCAACTGAAGGAAAGCAAGTCAGCCACTGAAAGGAACTCCAATTAAACCAGACAAGGAAGAAGGAAAGAAAAACCAGAGATTGCAATAATGCTTGAACCTGGAAAGCTATGAAAATAATGAAGTAGGCCTGTGCAGGATCAGTAAATGCTCAAAGCAGTAGACAGTGTCTTCTGTATGAAAATTCCTAAACATGGTTATTAGAATGTCCTTATCTTTTCACAATGGCATTTGGAAAAAGTAATGTCATCACTGGGGTGTCATCTGCACTAAAATGACCTTTCTAAAATTTTCATATAAGGTTGCACTTCAGAGCCTTAGAAAGGAAAAGGTTCCTTCTGGAAATTCTGACATGACAGTATTATCTTAATTCAACTTTGAATAGCAATTCCCTTTATCACTATCATTCTTGTCATCTCCAGGAATCTAAAGCATCTGAAGTGCTAGAATACTGCACCTATGACGAAAGTTTCTTCCCTTAAAATAGCAGGTTTTTTTTATTTTCTTTATTTTCTCTCCTTTCTTAAACTGATTCACTAACATTAATGGGGATTAGTTACAATTAAGATTCTGCTGAAAAAGAAAGTCATGCATTAGGTTCTGTTAGAGTAGGCATCCAATAGTTCAGTTCATCCTTCTAATAAAACTAATTGCAAAATGGACATATTTCTTTGGTGAGTGTTTATGAACTCTTTTCTTTCAGTGGATGATGTCAGCAGAATTTGGGAAGGTACAGAACAGATGGATATCATCAACTGCAAAAATACAAGGTTTTGGAGTAAAACTGTAGACTAGTAGCATGTGGATCTAAAGCAACCTTGTGTGCTTTCTTTTGCTTATATTTGTCTTTTAGAAGTTCCTCTTACTGACATTCAACACAGATGGTAAATAATTTACTAAAGCATTTCCAAATTTTTAGTTAAGAGATTTATTTCATCCCCTTTTTGTCTTCTAATGCAAATGTGTTTGTTGTTTCTTCAAGAAAAGTCTGCTGCAGAGGTGAATAGGAGGTATAACTAGCCCAGTCACCCCATGCAGTAATTGAACACCATCTAGTGGGTGTTCACTTAATCCTTTCATTCCTAAGCAGAATCTGTATTGATTATAATTTACAAAGTAATTGTTCTGTAAACTCAAAAGCAATGCCCTCAGACAGCTAGTCACTGTAAATTGCGTGTTCATGAATGGGGCTTTTGTTCTGGAAGAGAAGCATAATAAGGTTTTGAATTTTTGGTGTTTATTATGCTCTGGACAGCAAGACAAAATGTCCCAGGCCTTGAGCTTAAACACAAAGTTCACATTATTGAAATTACCAATATAGAATTGTTTCCTTTCAGTAAAATGCCCCGATTCACTGTTAAATCCAGTACTTAGTACTCTCATGCCTCAATGAATAAGGCAAAAATGCTTTCTTGTAGGTTGTCAGTGAAAATTGAAGCCAGGCTACAGCCTTCAACTACATGAGAATGTTGATGCCTTTAGTGTAAGGAAGGGGACAAAATCCTAAAACTACATATCAAACCTACCCACTATTGCATGTATTTGGTGTTAGTGTATGTTTAAAAAGCACATAAATAGATATTTTCTTTTTGGAAGGATTGGTCAGGTGACTGTATTAAATGAGAGAGATGTCTTGTATTCATAACCCTTCCAGGAAAAAATGTCTGCAAGCATATGCTAAACCCAACTGGACACAGTCTTGGGCAACATATCCTGACTGACCTTGCATTGAGCTTTTTCCTGTTGCCATCATGAGAAGATAAGAACACTCTAGTTACTGCAATAACTAGAGCTCCGTTCCAATTTCAGCTGTTCTGGGAGTGAGGTAATTTCCGTTAACTATGAGGGAGCCTTACTTCCTGGGTTTTCCCACAAGGTTCTCAGAAACTCCTGAGACCATCTTTCACAATCACCTAAAAGGTGCTGTTTGTGCTGTATTCCCTAGAATGTTACCACTGGGAAGGAAATAAGAACAGTAAGATGATCAAAAGGTTGTCTTTGCTCTGAGGGGGATGTAGGGCAGCCCTGAAGGCCTCAAATTCGACATTCAATGGAAGGAGAAGGCACTAGGAGAAGAAACATGATTACCAGCATTATTAGAATAGTGCAGCAATGGAAATCAGACATCCTATTGTTGAGACTTCCAGATTTTGCAATAGCAGTTCAGGAAAACATCAGCCACCTCTTTCTCTCTCTCTTTTTTTTTTTTTTTCTTCCAAAGGTCTGACAAGGGAGTGCTGTAATAAGATAAATGACAGTTTCCCAAACTGGTATTTCTAGTAAAATTCCATTATACTTTTCCAATCAGCTGTCACCTCTTTGAACATTTTTGGCAATATTTCTAAGACCTTTTACTGCATGTTGCTGTAGTGGAAGTAAATCTTTTTTAAAAAAATACAAAACATAACAAAAGAGAAAGCATTAATGATGGTGTAAATAATTTTGATATGTGATAGGGTGAAACAGGAAAAACAATAAAAAAAGGGAGCTACTATATAAACTGGATCTAAGTAGCTATTTGTATTTACGGTACTCTTGAGAACCTATGCAATTTATGTGAAATGTCAGTGCTCCTGATTGCTTACCCACAGCAGTAATTTAAATTGCCTACATGCACTAATATGTCAGCTATTTACTTCATGGACACAAATACTATAAATGTCCTATATCTGAAGAGAATTACAGTAACCACTGTATTTTTCATGCCGATGCCATTAATAAATACATTTTTTTCACTTAGTATTTCCAGTTTTCATTTTTTAATTTTAAATTACTTCAAATCATTAGATCTTTTCTTTCTGTTCCACTAGGAATACGCAATATCAACAGTATCCTGAAGTTTGTGCTTGGATGAATAAGTTTGAGAAGCAAGCTATTTCATAAAAAAAGCAGTTGAATTAATTTCACCAAGGTGACCTGCCTAAAGGATGAGGGAAATGCTGTGGCTGTTGTCTACCTAGGCTTTAGAAAAGCCTTTGACACTGTTTCCATCAGCATTCTCCTGGAGAAGCTGGCTGCTCCTGGCTTAGGTGGGTCACTCTTAGCTGGGTAAAAGACTGTCTGGATGGCCAAGCCCAGACAGTGATGGGGAATGGAGTTACATCCATCTGGGGGCTGGTCACTAGTGGTGTTCCCCTGGGATCAGTATTTGGGTCAGCCCTGGTTAATATCTATATTGATAATCTGGACGAGGGGATCAAGTGCACTCTCAGTCAGTTTGCGGATGACACCAAATTTGGCAGGAGTGTTGATCTCCTGTAGGGCAGGAAGGCTCTGAAGGGGGTCTAGACAAGCTGGATCAAAGGGCTGGGGCCAATTGTATGAGGTTCAACAAGGCCAAGTGCTGGATCCTGCACTTGGGTCACAACAACCCCAGGCGGTACTACTGGATGGGGACAGAGTGGCTGGAAAGCTGGCCCGGGGGAC
>VYZT01029148.1:0-16371 GCA_013400735.1 Pomatostomus ruficeps | reverse complement strand
CAGGCTGGTCTGCCAGCTGGAATCTGCAGAGCAATTCTCACTGAGTGCCCAGGTATCAAAGATGTCTCTCACGTGGCCATTGCCTCTTGTGATTATAAAGAATGAATAACCCTCTGCAGACCAGGTGTTTTGAGAGGTTCAGAGTCAGGTTGAGTTATGTTTTCCCCTAAACAAGAGTTAGATTTTATTATTTCTAGAGATTCAAGCCTATTGCTAGAATATTAATGCTACTAGTTTATCTTTCTTGAGGCAATGTAATATTTTCTTGGCTATGTAACTTATCTTCCTGTGCAGCGAACAGATGTTCTCACTGGATTCCTCATATCTCTGAGGTCTCTTTCCTGGATGTTTTACATTCAGTTAGAATTTATGAATGTGTAGCAGCTCCTTCTGGGATGTGCTGTGTTTCTTCCCAGCAAGTTTCCCAGCATGCTGGGATGTCTGTTGGCTTTCTTGTGTCTCTTGGATTTGTGTGAATGCAGCTTTTCAGATTGCTTCGTCTCCAAGGATCTCCCCACCTTATGCAGCTGATAATTAACTTGCATTAATTATTATTAATAGCAAGGGAGGGTCATTATCCTGCTATTTCACTTAATGTTGGAAACTGCCAGCATTTTCATTCTAAATGTTTCTCTCTACTTTTTAACTTCCTGGCTCATAACATAATATCAGTAATGACAATGAATCATTAATTTTTACATCTTGGTGTATGTGACATAATGAGGGGTAGTGGTTTGCTTGTCCTTAATCTTTCAGTTTTGATATGCCAAGGTTTTTTGCAGGCATAAATATATGGCTGTCCCTCTGGGTCAGTTTTGGGTTTCTACACTTTACTTGAAGGTGCAGCTTTTTGAAGTTGAGCATCTGCCATCTGTACTGTGACAGGCCTGACATGCCTGCACTGCTCCATGAGTAACAGCAAGTACAGCTAATCCATGCCATTCCTCATACACTTTTCCAGTTGAACATACGCAAACAATTTGAGCAGAAACTTCAGCTTGGCAGTATTTGGGTAACAGCTCTGCACATGGGACAAAGCAATCTTCTGCTATGGAATTACCTCATGGGAGAGGTACCTTGTTTCATTCCAGTTGGGCCTTGGAAATATGTTTTGGTTTAATTGGTGAATTTCTAAAAATGAAGTTCAGACAAGTAGGGCAATGGTTTAGACAAATGACTTATAACAGTTATAGTTGTTCTGTGCAGCCTCTTTATTATCATAGCTACGGGATAAAAAACTCTCAACCATTTATATTTGTTTTGGTTTTTATTTACAGCACATGCCCAGAACTAATTCTTAAACTTACTGATTTAAAATAAATGTTAAGCTCATGTGTTTACAATCAAGTTTATCTTTTTAAAGTGTGCGGGGGTTGCCTATCTTCCCTGTTTTCTTTTCGCCTCCCCTCATGTTATCTGCAGAAGAGTGTGATATGTGTTATGGAGATCATTTATCTACTCTAACATATTAAGGAAACTTGGCAAAGGGAGACATGGGTTGCCTGTACTGAGTGCACACAGAGGATGTGCACTGGGCTGTTCCCCATCTCCTGTCTTTTACCTCCCCTGGTTATGGTGTGCTGGCCCCCATCTATCAGATCATGAGCTTTAAAGCCACCAGCTTCATGCTTTTTCAGGCTTAGACTTTGCATTTCAGTTTTCAAAACTTCGCAGCACTCCTAAATCCCAGTTTGGAGTCAGAAAGAGATGCGTGTGCTCAGTGCTAAGAAGATAGGATGCATCTGTGTCTTGTACAGGAAAATGCTGCATACATCTTTAGAAAGGAGACTGTTTGGTTCAGGAGTGGGTCTTTCAAGCCCATTTGACCATCTTGAATCCTTCTGGAGTTAACTACAGCTGCTGGGTGTCATTAGGCGTGTTGCTTTGCGCTAATCTCAAAGGGATTTTGGTATTGCAGTGGCTGACTTCTAGGCACCTGGCTACCTAATGAATTCCAGATCCCAAAGTCAGACATCCAGACACATCCAGGGAAAATAAAGGACCTGAATAGGGAGCACCATGAATATCCATGAGATTAAGATGCTGTCTGAGCAAGCCAGTGGCGAATTTTATGTTAAGATACTGCTCAGTCCTGCACTCTCTGCCTGCAGCCCTTTCCTTCAGCTTCAGGATTCTTCAGGATTGCAGGCACCTTTTTCTAATGGGGAAAGTGGAAAGGTCCTTGTGATGAGCCCTGTGTGACAGTGGGAGCCTTGATTCTGGTATTGGGTGCTTGGGGCTTGGTGATGGCAGGA
Source organism: Pomatostomus ruficeps (assembly GCA_013400735.1). Lineage (NCBI taxonomy): Eukaryota > Metazoa > Chordata > Aves > Passeriformes > Timaliidae > Pomatostomus > Pomatostomus ruficeps. The sequence continues at coordinate 14,116 of VYZT01029148.1, read as the reverse complement.
ACGAGGTGCTGGTGCCCTTCTGCTGCGTGTCCCTGGGGGGAAAAAGCAGGGCTGCTAACACCAGAATAAGTGTGGGACTTGTACCCTTAATCCTTAAATGTATCCCTGCTTCAGTGGGAAGATTTATCCAACTGTTTCTCAAAGGACTGGGCTGGATGGGAAAAAAAAAAGCCTCATGGAAGCTGGATATCAGCAAGTCAACATTTAGACACTTAACCTATGGAGCTGTTTTAGCATAGCCATCCCCAGCGCAATACAGTCCATCAGTTCACAAGGGTGAAATACCTCTGCAAATAAAAAGCAGCCATGCTGGCAAACAGTCTTCAAAGGTAGCGAAATAATCCCTAAGGGGAGATCTGCTTTTGTGTGGAATTCCCCAGCAGACAGCTGGGAGATCTTAACAAACAAGTCCTTTTAAACTGCCATGTACTTTGAAGCCTGAGTGAGCATTCATTCATTCGGCACAAAAAGCAACAGTAAAGACGGGGGGGCAGGGGGTGGAAGGGCTTAGTCAAGGTGAAAATGAAGTTGGGTCCTTCCCCAAAGCCACTGTGGGTACAAATGAATTGCTTCACTGGAGGTAATAAAAGATATGTTATCCCACATTTAATAAAAAGCAACAGTGAAAATACAAAGAGCTCATTTCAGGCTTCAGTTATCTGATGTTTATTGCACACAGGCCTTTCTCCAGGACAGAGACCCAAGAAGTGTATTGCCCTTTGAAGTGTGGGCTGTGTGGCCACTTGCCCATTCACTGGTTTATGGCTAAGTCTCCCTGATATGATCCACTTTCATCTTTCCAGTGGTGGCAGAGGGCTCTGCAGAGGGGAGAGGGCAGTCGGGGTTCTGGATGTGCACTGGGGACAGGGCGAATCGGGGAGTGCTTCACCCTTGGAGTGTAGGTAGAGAGGATGCAGCGTGAAATAGAGTTGGGCTCCAGGACGTGCAGAGCATACACAGCTTTGAGCAGAAGTGGGCTGCCTGGCAGGACTGTGGGTACCACAGGCTTTGCAGTGAAAAGCATGAAGCAGAACTATTGTGTCATGAGTGTCTGTTCCCTTTGACTGGGAATAACACAAACTGGTCCTAATTTTTGCTTACCCTGCTAGTATTTTCAACTCTCATCAGAAACCATTGATTTATCTCTAGTATCATGGTATTTGGAAAAAAAAGTTCCTTGACAGTGCATTTCCTGCTAACTAAAATACCAGATTCTGTGTAAGAATCCCCACTAATATCAACAAGCTTTGGACTGGGGCCATAGTCAACTTCCAGGCTGTAATAAGCTCTGCACATTTTTTATATCAAAAGCAATTATTTTACAGATGACCTGCAATAAACTGGCTGAGAAGTTTACATTTGTAATGTGATATAGGCAAAAAACATCAGTGGACTTAAATCACTATCATTTTTAAGTTTTCTTGTATGAAACAGCAATGTACTTTTAAACCTTATCTTGCTTTTCCTTATGCTAAAGCTTTTTGCACCAGCCTCATATTTCCAAGCAAGCCCAAAAATTTCCAGCAAATGGAGTGGATTAAGATAGTCTTTTTCCAAGGAATTGTGTTGTGAACATTCTTAAAATAACATCTTTCTTTCCTCAAAAAGTAGTTTGGTGTGCTGTGATATCATTGTGCAGTCATGACTTTGAGAAACAAACTTATTTATATTAATGAAAAATATTTCAGTTGAAAGTGCTGTCAAAACAATCTCCAGGAAAGTCATTGTTGTGGACTGGAAAGAATGCTACTTCACATGTGTTTAATTATTGGGGGAAAAAAATGAATCTTGCCTTGCATCACAAAAATCAATCTGCAATAACAGGAAATCCTGAGCCATTTGTGTAGAGGTTCCTCTTTCATTGTAACGGGCAATTGGTTCCAGCTTCTAAAACCTGTCTAATTCTCAACTCCTACAAGAATACTGCCTCAGCTGGATTACACATAGCAAAACTTTGATTGTGAGTCTGTTTTAATGCTGTAAATCAAAACCCCCAACCAACAATGGAAGTAATTTGATATGCAGGGATGCTCTGCTGCTTTTGCTTATGGACACATAGGTCTGTTGAAATAGTGAAGTGTTCAAATCCATGAGCAAGAGGATGGTTATTATCCTTCCTTCCTCAACCTGTGCATGCCCATGTTTACCCAAGCTAAGGAAGTAAAAGTTAGGTCTTGACTGCTGTTATTTGTGCCATCCCAGACCCCTGCATTCCCATCTCTGGCAGAGGATACTTGTACAACACAAGGCAGGAGGAACAGCCCCTTTGCCAAAATGTTGTGCCTTTTGGGGTAGAAAGACAGCAAGATGAGGATAAAGGACATTGGGATAATGCAAGGGAGCCACACAAGAGTGTTGGTGGCATGTCACCAGTGAGCCCTTTCAAAGCTTTTCATGCACATAACAACAGAGGGATCAGCCAAGGGTCTGCACAGCAGCTGCTGCTTCCCAAAGACATGGGAATTTAAACCAAGACTGTGCGGGGTCTCTCTGCTAGTGAGTGGCATCAGCCCTCTCATCTGTGGGAGCCACAGGTGTCTATATGACACCTTCTTTGTTACTAATTCATGCAGTGTCTATATGACACCTTTTTGTGATCTCTGTAGGTCATTTAAGTAGGAAGTACTTTGACCAGCTCATGTGGTGTTCAGAGGTTCTTCTGCATACCATGGCAGTGTAACATTGATGCGTGTATCTTGGCATCAATGCTTTCAATCTTGTCAGTGGATTTACTGCATTCTTTTTGCATTCTTCTGTATGTTCCTTGTTTTTTCCTTTCTGATCAGTTCTCTATAACATGTGGGGGTTTCTTGTCCTCTAATTTATTTCTCCACCTGTCACACACACACACATGGAATGCTTGCTTAAAAAAAGTTCACAAAACTGAATTACTGGGATCTTGGCATAGCATAAATGTAGCTCAACTAATCTAACCTCTCAAACAAAACACTTGATTCCTGCCCAAAAGTTGGCAGGAGGCACCATTGCAGGGTGCCTGCAGTAGGATGAGGTGAGACTCCCCAGTCTGCTGTGCTGCTCATTTCACAGAGTCCTTCTGGCCCTGCACCAGTGCATGATCCATTGCCACCAATTATCTTAAAACTACTTCTTGCTGCCCTAAAAATATACAAAAGACTCCCTTCATGACCATTTCCACATCTTCAAGAGCAATTCCTACTGTCTATTCGTCAGTATCTTTCCTGAATTCAGTTTTGGCTGCATTGGGTAGCCCTTGGGATAGCCAGATTCTCCACCTTGATGTTAATCAGCATATTGAAGCATACAAGTAGGGGCTATCAGCTGGCCTATGCATCCTGGGGGAATGTCTAGCTGTCCAAAATCCCCTCCTGGAGCCCCTTTGCAGCAGTCAAATACTGTGCTGTGAAGCCAGCTAGCAGGTGGGTCAGGCCCCAGGCCTCTTTCTGGGCTTTTGCCCCACTGTGCAAAACTGTGCTGGGGAGGACCTGGACCACCCTGGAAATTAATGGATAAGCATGTTGGGTGTGCAGACAGGCACAGCCCCACTGCTTGGCTGTACCACAGCTGCAGCTAAAAGACAAGCTTGAAATTTATCCTTATATCACAATTATAACTTAAATTCCATCGATCTTAACCACCTGCTCTGCAGCCTCTGGATTAAAAGGCAAGCCCTGGCTGCTGTCTTCCAGAGCTAAGGCAGATACCTACTTTATCACTGTTTGATTGCTAGCTGAAAATTAGAAGAGAATGTAAAGCCATCCCCATAAGAACTCGAAATGGCTCCAGGAGAGGATGATCTCTCACTATTTTCAGATTCCTTATGAAAGGCTTGCACACTACAAGCCATGTGCACATTGCTGTGTGCTCTTCCACACTTCGAAAAATTCATGTTCTGCATCAGATTGATTTTTGTGATGCAAGGCAAGATGCAACCGCATCTTGAATGATCATTTCCAAGCTGCTACGTGACTCATGTACAGGTCCTTTGCCTGACCCAATTCCACAACCTCAGTGTTTGCTGTTCATTTCCTCTGATGATATTTGTCCTGTATATTTAGAGTAGAATATGACTGTGTCTTCTCTGTCTACATGCGAAGGCATGTTCCTCCTGCAAGGATTTCGTGAGGAGCAATCGTCTGCTTACAGGGACATCTTCTCTTCCTACACATTGCCAAGGAGTTAATAAACTGGTGTCCAAAGGCTGTCCTGCAGCTCCAGCATCAGAAACCACCACATCTCCAGGCAGATCAAACCACTGACTGGCATAACTTGGAGAGTTAAACTGCAGCTATAACAAGATCACAGCAGGGCTTGCCTGATGTCTTTATTCATTATTAAACTACAGAGCCCTCTTTCTAATATTTGGATTCTGAGCCTGTTTATCCCAGGAATTTATTGGTTTATCTGCACTGTGAGTCACTGCCCTCTGTTTGGAAAGCAGACGTGTAATGCTGCCCTGAGGGGTACTCAGAGCTGGTTGATGGGGTGGCTCCACACTGAGCTGCACCAGCAGTTCGTGGCACTCAGCAGCTTAACGCGTTTTCTAATGCAAATGTTCACAAAACTGCTTCACCTCAGGTCTCAAATTGCACACGTGGCATCTGTCTATATTTACATATTATGTCCAAAGGCACAGGGTGGCCTGGACTGTTGCCATATGAACTTATCAGATGAAATTGTACTTTCATAAGCTAGATTCAAAACTGGAAACGTTTTCAGTGTCACCAGTTACCTACTTGATGTTCCTAATGGGTGGCATTTTTGGGGGGGGAGTTGGTGTTACCGTTCTGCCACGTTTGAAAGCCAAACCAATAGTATGAGCATGAAGAAAAATGACTGACTGCAGAGTGTAAATGAAGCATTGCTAGGTCAAAAATAACCCATGGAAACAGGACACTGTTATTTGCAGCGTATGCAAAAGTAAATCACAGCAAACAAACTGGCCAAATCAGTGCTGGAGAATGCATGGATGGTTTCTCTGCTGAAGTCAGTGGGCGAGCTCACGGGTAAATTACAGGCACTGAGAGCAGCAGGAAAACAGGCATAAGTGGTTTGTTTGTAGGGGAAGAAAAATCTTGCCTTATTCAGATCCTTCTTGCAAAGAGACCCATTTTTAAAAGTAAAGATTTTACATTCAAGCATAAATTAATCTCTTAGCCATTACCACCAAAGCTACCTGAGTCATTTGGCAGCACCACACGCCTGGCTGTGGTTGGCAGCACTTGTACACTCTCAGTCCTTTGGAGAGCAAGGCTTGTCATTCATCCTGCTGGGAGCAAACCCAAGGGATCTGGGATTGGTTGAGCACCAAAAGTCAGGAGCAGAGGCTAATTGTATTAAAGAGTTCACAAACAAATGTGTCAGAAAACAGGAAATGACAGTACTTGGGGCATGCTATCTCCTGATTTAAGGGCTAAAATAAGGATTTTAAAATATTTTGTTGCCTGGAACATTTCTGTGTAAGAAAACTTGAAATGCTCTTCAAATTATCTGGGATTTTTTTCCTATTAAAAATGTCAACAAAATTGACTCAGTCATGAAAAAAACTTGAATTGCAATTAATCAGCATTTTTCCTGTACTGGATGGGTCTGCCTGGAGTTTTTGACCTGGCCTGTTCAAGTCAGAGACAACACTTTGGAGAGAGTTCCTGAGAAATAGTTAAAAAAATGGGATTTCATTTTCAAATAATGTAGTTTACATGTGATGCTGCAAAAGCAAAATTCATCGTATAAGTTGTTAACAGTTAATTATTTAACAATTTCAATGGATAGATGAGTGTATAGATTTATTTATGTGACACTGGGATCAGATTACTTTGAAAATTCATAAAACTGAAGTAATTTCCTTTATGTTATAGCACAGAATAAAGTCTCACTTCTTTGTGGACCACAATTACAGCCAATACTTCAAGCAACCCTGTTCTCTCAATTATTGTCTGTGAGCCCTCTCATGACATGAATGCATAGGCACCATTTATTTCGTGGGAAATAAGCATGTTAGGATCAAGAATGAGATAACAAGATGGTGAGGGGAGGCTCTGGAAGACGGCAGGAAAGGATAGTTTGGAATGACACAAGTTGCACAGCACCACTGCAAAGCTGTTGTGGGAGGAGCCTGCGAATGCACCCTGCCTGCCCTACAGAGCATAATCCACAATCTCAAAGTCAACAAAGTACTATTAATAATCTTCCTGGGAGCCTGGAATACACCATTGTTATACATAAAGAAAGGAAAAGTAAATAAAATAACTCCTATTGTAGCTATTTTAAAATGCTCAATCTGGAATGCTGCTTTTCAAAAATACTCTGTTTTGGATTTTTGCCTGCATGTGAACTAATTTCAGCAGTTTTCTAGTCAGTGCTGTTCAATCAAAAACATGGTAAGGTTGTAGGGGTAATCCCTTTCCTGCTGTAATTCCACTGATAATAATTTAATTAAGTCAAGGATAGCTGTTTTAATTATTGCATAGTAAATGAGGCATTAATAAGTCCTTGAACATCCTACTGGGTTGTAAACTTCCACAGTGCATGAAAAGGCTAGGGTTTTTTACACTTCTTTGGTGGTAGTACATGTTTGGAAGCAGTGTTGGTTCTGACACCTGTGTCAAGAATTCTTCAGATGAGATAGGGAGGTATATTAAAATGCACCCTTACAGTCTTTAAAAACAAAGATTGTCCATGGCATTACTGGCCTGTATGACACTTCTTAATCGTTGAGGTGTATCTGAAACTCTGGATGGGTGGCAGCTACAGAGGCACAAGAAAGTAGCATTTTTGCAACCTCCGACATGACTGAAACAGTGTGTGTGTTTACGAGAGGTCCAATCCTTTTTTATTTACTATTTTTCCTCTGTTATTTATAAAATATCACAGCAACATAAATATCCTATATGAAAAGCTTATTGCATCCTGTTTAAGATAGTGATTTTGTTGTGTACAAGCCGTATTTCCTGGATACGTAAAACCGAATTTGCTGGCCAGATTTGCCCCAGTGCTTATAGGTAGATTTACGCTGACAAACACAAATAAATGCACGTCTCTTGAGTGCCTGTGGTGCTTGACCCTGGGCTGTAAAGCACCTTCACTGGGGGTTCCTGCAGGGATGCTGCTAGGTGGGACTTCTGATTGATGCTGCTGAATTTTACAAAATTGAAGTATCTCCATCACGAGTGGTGCAGTAAAGCTGCCACGAAACACGCGATATTAAATGGATTACCAAAGAGCCTTCCTGCTGGCTGCAGTACTCGCCTGCCTACCTCCTGGAAACAAGCACAAGAACATTTTTTTGCTAAGGGAAAAGAACAGAGTGTTTCCAGTGAAGTATCATAATTTGTCCCCTAAGGGTTCATTGAAGAATATTCTTTAGAGTAATTATTTTTCGTTGGGATAAGAAAGGCTGTAGAATTTTAGATGTTGTTTGGGTTCTGGAAAAACCCCAGCTAGTGAACAAACTTTCTTTTCTCTTTGTGGTAAAACCTTATTATTCACAGCAAAGAATTCAGCCTGACAAGAAGCTCAGATCTGACTTCCATTTTAATAGCCTCCTCCTCCTCCTGCCCTCTGCTCTAATCTGGCAGACTTCTGTGTTTCTTGCAAAGGTTTTCATTTTACCACAAGCGTAATTTCAAGATGCAATAACATTGTTCTCTTTATTGGGTTGTTTTTGGTTGTTGCTTAGCTCGTAACCCAAGCTGGCACTTCCGGTCGGTGATGTGACTCACCTCGGAGGAATGCCCCAGTGAAGATTTGCCCCAGGCCAGCAGTAGCTTTCCAGCTTTACCGGGTCAATGCAAGGTGTATTTGTGTCTCTCGCATTGCCTCTGCTCCAGGCCTGGCATATCCATAGTTTGGTTTTCATTGATGAAGGACAACAGGAGAAAAATACTTCCAGTGCTAGAGAGACACCTAGCCCTTGAATCTGAAAGAAAGGTAGAAATTAAAATGTCTTGCATTTCCATGGGCCTGGTCTAAGCCGGGGTGAAGCGGGCAACCTGGCAGCGCTGGAATGCTGAGCATCCGAAGGGTAGGGACAGGCGAGTGCCCCTGCCTTCCCACCTGCCCACGCCTCCTCGTCACTCCTCTCCCACCAGAGCAGCTTTGGACTGCCTTCATCCTTGCACAAACACAAGGCCTTACTGGCATGTCACCCTCAATTACGGCCACACAGCCGATGGTCTGCACTCATTAATCATCGCGGGGAGGAATGCTGGGGAGGGAGCTGGGCAGTTCTCTCTCTCTCTCTCTCTCTCTCTCTCTCTCTCTCGTGTCCTTGCTGATACAAGGTCTTCTCACATTCTGGTATTAAAAACATGACTCCCTCTTTATCACTGTCTGCAGACAGGGCACAGCTGCCGCCAGCAGCACCAGGCGTCCTGAGGCTCACACACACCCAGCCTTTCACTACCCCTGTTCCACATTTGTGGGTGCAGAGGACAGCCCAGGTGGAGATATGTTTCCTACGCCATAGCAGTCATGAGCATCCCAGCCATGGGGACAGGCACAGGGAAAACCAAGGTGAAAGCTTCAAACAGGAGAAGGTTTCTGTGGCTTAATAAAAACAAGCAGAGGTGAGCTCTGTGCAGGTCCCCAAAGATGGGTGAGCAGCAGTGTGTCCCCTCTGCCCCACCAAAGCTTGAGACACTCAGCTCTCTGCAAGATTAGGCCCTGCAGTTAGTAAACACAGGCAGTAAGTCTTGGGTTTCCCCCCCTTCCCCTAGTGTTCTTACTGCCAAGCCCAAACTTTATGTGTAACAGATGGAGCCAGTCTGCAAACTCATAGTGCCTGCTCATCTCCCAGGCTTGACCTTTGCATGTAGAAAATGGCAGGGAATTCATACGAGCTATTTTAGCAATCTCTGGCAGCTTGATTGATTTTTAAGTGCTGAAAAACATGTTTTGCATTTAAAACAGAGTTCATTAGAATAGCTGGGGTTGCTTAGCATTGCAGTGATGTGTTTAAAAAGAAAACTAAAGAGAAACCTAATAGTATAGCTGGCTTCCTGGCTTTGCCAGAGGTTTGAGAAATATGATATTAAATAGTATGTCAGCACAGAGTCAACTACAGGAACTTATTTAAATTCACTTTGGAGTAGTGACTGTGTTACTGAGCTTTTAAAGTAAAAAGTAAAACATGGGTAGCTGTTACTTTGCAATATCATCAACGAGAGGAGTTCCTGTCCTGTAGTTTATGTTTCCCCTATTATCCAACAGCATGAAGGGAAAAGAGACGGGGAGCAAGGCCTGACAATATTCTATGTGCAAGTGTGTGAAGAAGAAAGGGAGGAAAAGGCACCCCCAAATCCTCTGCAATGTACAAGGAGGTACCCAGTGCTGCAGACCCCACACATAATGGCTGCATAGGAAAGGAAAGTCCTTCGTGGAGGTGGTGGATGAATGAGGCTGTGCCAGAACATCTTTGCAGAAGGCCAGCATGCCTAGAAGTGGTGCCTGCCCACAGTAGAAGGTGGGGTGGAAGGTGAAATTCTCTTTTTTCTCCCTTCCCTCTTCTCATAGAGAAGATCAAGAGGATTTTTTCTGTATGACCCTTTGCTCCTTGGAAAGCTGAAGAAGAACATGTTAAAAAAAATCAAGGGCTGCAGAAGGCAAAGCTTGAGGAGATCTGGAGCTCACCTTCAGTCCTTTCTGGTACAGAAAATTATTTAAGCCCTTTTCTCAGGTGACACCTGGCTTGGGACTTCGGTTTGCATTTACAGTAGTAGGGACCACTCACAGCTAGACCCAGAATCAGTGGGAACCAGGCTTCAAACACAGAGTGGTGCAAAAACTGAAAAACAGCCTCTTGTGAGTACAAACTTCTTCACAGTAAGTGGAGATGTTTTTGTGTGTGTCTCAATCTCCCTGCGTTTCAGCTCCCTACCTGGCAAAGAAAGGAGGAAATTGTCCACAAACTTAACAGAACCTGCTTATCTGTGTGTGTATATAGAAGAGTGTGTGCCTAACTCGCTACATAAAGTGAAATGTTAGAAAACAGCTCTTGGGCAACACATTCATCTCTTCGAACTGATAGAATCCTGATTCTGACTGAGCAGTCATGTTTTGACTTATGTGCTCAACACAGGGTTTTTAATCTTGTAATCCTTCCTCTTGGCTGCAGTGGCTGATCTCCAATCTGAATCCTATAAAATAGTTTTTGGAAATGTATGCATGCTAGTAAATTTTCTTTATCTCTCATAGCAATAATACTTTCAAAAAATACCGTCGCACAGATAAGCACGTGCTGCACATGAATCTGTCCTTAGCTGACATGTGGATTTGAAGTGTTTTCTTAGCCCCTTGGTAAGATCACTTCCAGTGTTTCCTTTGCATCTCTTTGTGCTTGCATCAGTCAAGAATTTATTGCAAAAGGTGAAATGTCTCTTCCAAAAATACAAAACCACAGATCTCCAGAGAAATCTGCAAGTTCCATGCAGATCATATAACTAAAGAAGTGAATTAATCATTTGAGCTCAGTGAATGCATTTTCTGGTCACTTCTGGGGTCCTTCTCATCTGGATAGGGTTGTTTTTGTGAGTTCTTCCCCCCTCCTTTCTGATGCTGTTATTGTCACAAATGTCCAGCAGTGAGGCAGCTGTGCCTGAGCATCCAGCAGTGACTGGCAGCACTCTTATCTCCCTCTTTCCTCCTGCAAATCAATCCTGTCTTGTTGGTCCTGACCCTGTCCGAGCTTTATTTTCATCATGCAGGGCAGATAGAACAATCTTGAAGATATTTTCAACTTTGAGAAAAAACCAGCAGTGCTCCTGTCCCTGTCCTGTGCAGCACTTTCAGCGTACACGTCGTTGTGGATGCCACTGTGTCTCTTGCAAACTGCTAGGCTCTCTTAAAGATGCTCTAACCCCTTGGAAGAAGAGAAATAATAAAAACCACCTGGAACTAGAAACTTGCTAGTTACTACCTGTAGGGTTAACATTTTTTATCTGTTTTTTCATCTGCATGAAGGACAGCCTCAGAGCAGTCCTGTTTTCTTTGGCTGCTGTGCTTCTCACCAGAGTTCCCCCCAGCCCTGTTCCTCTTTTGCGTCTAATGCTTTTGTCAAATGGTTCTTCACTGCTGATATTTATGTGGGGCGGAATGTGCTTAGGAGAGGCCCACCAAGATTTATATCCTATCATCTAAAGCATGTTTTTGGAAATAACAGCATAATTGACAAAGAAAACAACTTCCTTCTGCAACAAGCCAGCCTGCCGCGATGGTGAGCACAGTGACCAGTGACCACTGATGAAATTTCAGCTCTTGAAAAATGACTGCTTTTTTTTAATGTAGGGAAGGCTTGACTTGTGCCACCACTCAATCAGCAGAAATATGTTGGGGTGTAACCAGTGCTTAGCTAGAAAAAGGTGTTGTACAGCCATTAGTTCCTTGAGTTATTTGCTTTTGTATGATGCTTTAAGAATTTAAGGATTTCTTGATTTTGGTTTCTGAGTGTGATGCTGCTAAATATATCAGCAGTTTTCTTGGAATTTTCAGTGTGTTGAGTTCTCAAGTGAAAGCTGAAAGTTGCAAATTGCTTGGGAAAAACAGCAGTAGCTTGGGGATCTGAGCTGACTGGGGTCTGGGGTTGGGCAAGCACTGATTGCAGTGGTTTTTCAGGCACTTTAATGTGAGCATTTGCCACACGAAGTGCTGGTCAGAGAGAATGCTGTGAATTGCAGGCACCGCTGCCCCTGTCTGCACCGCAGTGCTCAGCAGTGTGGTTACTGACTTGCTGGGCTGTTTTGTTTCCCCACGTTCCTAGACCAGTGACTCTGGGTGTCAGGAGGCGATGGCCATGTTTGAGGGTAAGGACTTGGTGCAAGCGCCTGCTTTTTTTGCGTGCAGTGATCTGGATTAGGGGAGGTCCCTGCTGATGTGAGGGCTTTGCAGTGAGCCCTTTCATCGTGACCACCATGTGAAAACTTGTGAGAATCATGTTGCAGGGCTGTGCAATAGGATGCTTAGCTGTGTGAGTACAAGAGTGTCTGTCTCCAGGGTTTTCCCAAGGAGAACAAGGGCTTGCTTGTTTTCTTACACATTTAACTATGCCTCTGACTGAATGTCCTGTATCAGTACACACTGCTGCCTCCTTTTCAGAGCTGATGATAAAGGCCTTCTAACCCAGACCTTGGTTTTGGTCTTTGGAGGCTGTCTCTTATTCCCTGTTGGCATTATTCAGTGTAGCAAAGCCACTACCCCACAGTATTTTTTCAGTGGCATTGCCACTCCTGGCTGGTTTTTAGGCTTCCTGCCAGCCCTTCATTTCCATGGGTGCTGTGTCAGAGGCAGATGGGGGTTTGGAGGAGCTCAGCCGTGGAGCTGTTCCACATTCCAATTGCCAGAATGGAAGTTCGGAAGCCCCTGGGTAGAATCTCTACTCTGTAGCTCTAAGGCGTTAAGAGCCATGGTATTAAGGCTTTTTGCTTGTAGAAGTGCTAGTATATCCATTTGTACCAAGTGCACGTGTGCAGCATATGCTGGCCCCTCTGAGTCCCATCTGGCACAGTCCTTGAGAGCAAATCCAAACCTAACCCATCGTTCAGCTCAGATGAAGTACAAACTGAAGTCCAGGCTTTGCATAGAACATCTGTTGGTAGAATAAATACTGCAACAGCCTCCTAAATCCACACTTACTTAGCACCTATAGATTGAATTATGAAATGTGGTGAATCTCATCACATACTCCACACGTTTCCTGTTGACAGTGAAGTGGTGGAAGCAGGCTGGTATCCATCTCCACTGGAAACATTCATGTCAAGGTTTCATTCCAGGAAAATCATTTGGATTGTTCTGTAAACTTCACTGAGCTGATCTGTAACCTTTTGTCCATCTGTGCCAGGGGCATGTAATGCAGCTGGGGGGAGGCCTGATCCCCTCCTCACACTTCAGGGCACTCTCCAGGTCAGGTATGATCCAGGAATGCAGTTGTAATCCTCGTTTGGTTAGAGAAGACCATTTAGCTTACTGTGTGACACTGTAATTACTGCTCCTTTCAAAAGAGAGAGATTATGGCCATGTGGTTTTCCTTTCAGATTTGGGTCTTGGTTTCCATTTACAAGTGGTTCTTGTAAACAGAGTCTCCCTGCTTCATTTTTGCTGAAAAGCTTCTTGTCATAACACTCAGGGGGCTGCTTTATTTTGCTTTCAAACTAGCCCAGCTAGCTGGGTAGGCTGAAAGTAAGCTGCTCTTCCTCAGCATTCCTGCTTGCAGCAAGAGCTTCAAAGCTTAGGACCAAAGGAAATGGCCCCAAGTTGCACTGGGGAGGATTAGTTTGGATACTAGGAAAAATTTCTTCAACAAAAGGGTTGTGAAACACTGGAACAGGCTGCCCAGGAAAGTGGTGGGGTCATCATTCCTGGAGGCATTTAAAAGACATGTGGATGTGGCACTTTGGGACATTGTTTGGTGGTGGGTTTGGCAGTGCTGGGTTAATGGCTGGACTCAATAATCTGAGAGGGTGGTTTTGTATGAGCTTAGATAAAATGCTGGCAGGTGACAGCACAAAAGCAGCACAAGGCAGGATTGGTGCTGTGCTTATCAACCATCTGCAGCTGACAGCATCTCTGCTTGTCTATGACAGTGGGGACAGCCAGGCTGATACCTGTGGTGCTTACCTAGAGCCCTTCCTCATGGATTTGTCTGAGCCCTGTGTGAACCTCCTTAATCCTCTAGCCTCCAACTCACCCCAAATATTGCAGCTTAGTGTTGCATGAAAAAGTACTTGTTATCTGTTTATTTAATTCTGCTGCCTCATCATTTCCTTGGGTTATCTTTGGACTTTATGAAGTGAGACATGGCACAGCAGCGCTCCTTGCTCCTTGTTCCACCTCCCTTTCACTGTCTTTTTTTTTTTTTTTAACATTGGAAACTTCTTGCCTTATTTACAAGTTTTCTTTGCAGTACTGTTCCATGCTTTTGAACATTCCTGTCCTTTTTCTCCAGACATTTGAAGATCTGTCCCCTGCTCTAGGATCTGTATGGGTGTCCTCTGGCAAGCTCTTTGGGAGCTGGGGATGCAATTCACTTCATCTTTACAGTTACCTTTAGGTGTTTTGTCCCAGACCTGTAGATCCTGGGAACACCTTTCACTTGCCTGCAGACTGGTGGGTTACAGAACGTCAAATATGTCGTGGTTTGACCCTG
>VYZT01029124.1:0-37532 GCA_013400735.1 Pomatostomus ruficeps | reverse complement strand
TGTGAGTCTAGGTGAACAATTTATACAATGTTGAAGAAGAAAGAAAAATCTCACATTCACTCTCCCCGCCTCAACCCCATCTTCCCATCATCATATTTTTTGACCTAAGACTTTTCTGAGACGTCCTTTCACAGCCTCTTCCTTATGCTTTCAGAAAGCCACAGATATTCTAGAATTGCTGCTTTAAATTGATTTTTTAGAAGATTACATTTTAAAAGTATTTTATTTCTATTTCTTAAGAATATTTAGGCATTCTATAGCCAGGAAAAGAATTCTGTAATTGTTCTGTTCCCTCTCATAGGCTAGAAAAACTCACTCAGTAATTCCCACTTTTATACTTGTAATTTTGTGGTTGAACCAGCATGCAAATTTTAAGACAACTCCCTGCCTTGATTTCACCAAGTGTTCTGTGAATCTCTTGCAGTGGTTAATTATCCTCATGCTAAAAGTCAGACTCGAAGCTCATTTTCAAGTTTACCTTCTCACTTCACCTTGCTGGATCTCCTGCCTTTGCTGACTAGCTTAGAAAAGTCTTCCCCACAAATACATTCTCCCACTGTTTTAAGGTTGCTCTAGGACCTGGAGTACATTAGGCATGTACCAAAGATACCAGACAGAGCTGTGCCTTGCATAATGTTTTTGCAACCCAGAGGAGAGGGGAAGGAAAATGAGTAAAAATGGAAATGTATATAAAAAAGTGATGTATAATAAGTGTTTCCCTTTACTGCAGATCTTCTCTTAGCTGTGCTCTGCCTTGCCAGGCAGGGCTTAGGATGAAGGAAAGAACATCTCAGAATCAAAATCTGAGCTCAAACCTCATGAGCACTCGCCTCATTTACAGTAAGCGAGGGGTTAAGCTCAGTTCTGTGTCTCTGCTACCCATTAAAGTCAATCTGTCTACCCAATTTAGAAACTGAATTTATTCCCTGGAGCTGAGGTAACTTGGAAGACTGAATCAGGTCTCAAGGTAAGCCTGGAGTGCCTAAATGCTTTGTAAAACAGGAGTAGAGCTTTGAATAAGGCCTTGGTAAAATATTGCCTCTTGGCCACTGCTGCCTCCCTCTGCAGCTCTGGCTTAATGTGACAAAGAGAAGTAGGAGTATTCAAGTGGGAGTGGAAAACAGACAGAAACTTTATGACCTTGTCTGCTTCTTCTGCACCAGAAGATTATCATAGACTGAGCAGCACCTTTCTTTCCACATATGAACTCCTTGTTACACTTTGGCTTGGTTGCCATTGCTCCATCCCAACTAAAATCAGCAATGTGCTCCTCTTTGGAGTGGTAGGCCAGCATGAGTCTCTTGGAGGAAATAAAAGACATGTACTGTTAAGTGAAAAAAACCCAGGACAACCAGTTCACCTAAAATGTGTATGTACACACAGATTCTTTCTTCCCAAACAACTCATCTTTTAGCTGGTATTAGTCAATCAGCAGCTGGGGTGTCAGATATGGAAGGAAGTGGCAGCTGAATCCAGGCTGAGCTGTACACAGATGGCATTGGGTCCAATTAGCTGGGAACAACTGGCAAAACTCAGGTCACAGGAGATGATGAACAAAGAAGGGATATTACAGATGAGGCAAGACATGCATTGGCAAAGCTGCTTGGTTTTCTGCAACGGAACTGAAAAGTGGTGTAACTGTGCACAGATGTGACAGTCAGCTTAAGGCAGGGAGACAAGAAAGTGATCATTGCACACTGGAAGGGAGTCTGCTTTCGTCTTTTCCCAGTGCCAGGTGCTGTCCTTGCTGCATGAAGGCACAGCTCCACATCCAACAGACACTGCAGCTCAGAGAAAGCTCAGAGCAGTGACCTTC
Organism: Pomatostomus ruficeps; assembly: GCA_013400735.1. Taxonomy (NCBI): domain Eukaryota; kingdom Metazoa; phylum Chordata; class Aves; order Passeriformes; family Timaliidae; genus Pomatostomus; species Pomatostomus ruficeps. The sequence continues at coordinate 35,716 of VYZT01029124.1, read as the reverse complement.
CCCCTGCCTCCCCAGTCTCTCCTGGATCAGGGCCACCACCTTGTTGTGGTGGTGGGCCTGGGTTTGTTTTGACTCCAGCCTACTGTTGCTAGTGTGACCTGGAGGCTTACTGACGGTTTCCTATTGAACTCAGAGTTTCCCAATTAAGCCAGACAGCAGGTAAACAGGAGGAAGAAATCTTTAACAGAGAGCCTTGTCAAAGCTGTGCTGGATCATCCAGTGAGCACTGGAGAACTTGGCAGGAGAAGAGTCACAGAGTTGGATCAGGGCTATTCATTTTTTGCTAACTGCTCCTGACATTTCTCTTCTCACACAGATGCACAGCATTCAAAGGTCTTGCCAGAGGTTCCTCTATGCAGGTTCATGTCTCACTCTTTGACTGTTCATTGACACAAACCTTGAAAGGGAAAAAAAATTAACTTAATTGCTCTAGGGTGGAGAGTGAGTGAAAAGAAAATAATATTAAAAACATAACTGCAACCCACAGGATCTACAGGAGATGTGGAATAGGGAAGGGTGTGCTTGAGCAAATGCTAGGATGTCATTTGGCCAGACATTTATACCTCCAAGGTCACCCAAGAGTTTTGACTGAATAATAAATTTTTTTGTATCTTATCCTGAAACCTAGGAGGACTGGGAAACAGCAGGGGTGGAGGAGTAATAGAAAGGGAGGGAAAAGCGGGGTTGTGGGAAAGCAACTCAGTCCTTACTGCTCTAAACCCTGTGGAGCCTGCTCACACAAATATTTGCAGATCCTGGCAGTAGTCTGTGTAACACAGAGTATGTGACCATCTTAAGACTGATCCCACATTTCTTTTTCTTTAATTACTGGATTTTGCAGCCTGTTGTCCCAGCTCCTGCAGTGGCAAGAAATAAGCTGGAATCATGAGTGTTAAATCATGTCCCCAAAAATTTTGCTGCTGACTTCTCAGCTTGGAAGAGAAGATGGTCTAGGAGAGGAGAAGGAATTGTGAGGGGTAAACTTCCCACTAAGGGCATTGTTCTTTCCCAATAGGATTATGAGAAACTGTTCAGTAAGAGACTGAAATTCTGATACTGGTATCTTAAAGGGAAAGAATCAAATCTACATTCTTCCAAAATATTCTTTCCCCTAAAAATTAAAGCACCACTCCCTTCAAAAAATACCTTCTAATGATATGTGAGAAGAAAGTGGTATCAGGGCACACTTGTGTGCTGCCTCATACACAGGCAGCAATTCCTAAGCTATAAATTAGAGTAATTCATCTTCCCTTTGACAGGATAAATACCCCAGATTAAGGGGCTTTTTTTAACTCTCTGGTCCTACAGTATCTCCTGCAAAGTGTCATATACACTTTGCTTCTCTAATCAAGGCAGAAAAAGCTGTTTGATTAAACTTGGTCTGCTGAATCCAAGTTGCAAACCCAAAATGAATCATGCTAACTGATAGCAACCAAACAAAAGCCTACAGGGAGCTCAGAGGTTAAACCCAGGCTGCAGCATTGAGTAGGACTGCAGTGGCTTTATTGTTTCTGCAGATCTGTCCCATGTCAGCTGCCTACTGTAAAACTCCAGCTCACACTTCCCACCAAAAAATTATGTGGATCTGCTATTCAGTGGTCCTGTAGTACAAACAGCAATAAGGACATGCAGTGCCACAGAAAGCTTGGGTAAAAAAATTGCTAGCTATACTCTGTGCCTTTAGTGTTGTACAATGGCTTTTAATGCAGAAAAAAAATATTGTGTTTGAAAGGAAAAAGAGGAAGAGATACATAAGGGGCTTGGGATGTCAAAGATCCTTGTTGTAAGTGAAAGTAATTCAGTTAATGAAAGCAAACAGCAAACAGTTTACTTTTGTGAAAAAGAGGGCAGAAATGAATGAGGGCTTTTTCCTCTCTTAACGGAATGGGTGCTTTCTCTATAAATACAGTCTCTAAAATATATTATTATTTACAAATTTATCTTTTGATAGATTTTATTTACATTTCATTCTGAGATCACATTAATCATGCAATCAAGAGCAGGAACTATCATCAAGAAATTCCCCAAAAGACTATAGCTTTGTTTTTATTACCACTGCATTACAAACAGATAGATCACATCAACAAAGGGAGTTATACTGAGGTCTGTGTCAGTAGATTCTGATGATTAGCACAGGCCAGCTGCTGACTGCGAGGTCTGCTGCTGTCCATGTGTAAGACATTGCCGGAGGTGTACTATCTCATCTGAGACTGAAATCTGAATCAATGGACTTGAATCAAACTCCAGTGGAAGGCTTTGTAGGTGTGATCCAAATCTCTTCAGATCTGTAGAAAGTTTCTAAAGCTGAATGGAGTCAGACAGCAGAATTGTTTGTGTAGGTCCAGGATGTAATGACAGTGAAGAATTTTGCTCAAGTGAAAAAACTTAATGTTGCCTCTGCTAGTAAGAACAGCTAGTGCAGGCTCTAGATTAGGCCTTATGACCTTGAACCAGACCCTAATGCCTCCAGACTGTCACGTTTTTCCTGGGAAATGGGTACAGACCTGGTCAGTGTCTTCAATTCTTTGTGGCTCCTTGGAAAATGGCCATAATCCCACCTTGACTCCAAAGAGAAGCCTTCTGAATTGAAAAGAAATAGTGCATTACTCTAGTGGTCATTTCTTGGGTTGGAGAAATGGAGGCACTGACCAGCTTTCTGTTACATTTGTGTAAACTGTAGATGCTCAGCTATTGTCTGAGTAAAAATCAGGTTGCTACTCACTGCAGCCAGGTGTTACTACAAAACCTGAGTTGCCTGAGCTTGCAATGAGTGCCAGAGGCTGGGGACCCAGCTGTAGCAGTAATCAGCATCTATACAGTACCAGGTAGTAGAGGGATTGAATAAGAGTAAGAATAAATATTGCCTGCTGCTCCTACTCAAACTGGTCATCAGAAATAACGGTTACTCAGAGGAACATGAGGATCACCCCACAGATTTCAAATAAGCTTGTGGTTTGATCCTTTTACATGCAAACACTACCAACTATGGCTAACCTTCTGGAAATAATAACAACTTCAAGAGAAATTGTATTCTCTGTGGTGTGTAAGACCAGCTTTTCTCCTGGTCTTTCACAGCAGAGAGGGACATAACATGGCATATTCAAATCAGAAAGCAGTGGGGAATTTTAAAAAGCAGGATAGTAACATGAGTAACACAGCTCCAAGTCAGAGTTAGCATCAGCAACCACTTCCTTAGAAGGTGGGTGTCCTCACTGGAGAGTCCAAAGAAGCCTGAATCTTCAGAAGTCATTATAGCTTTAATACTTATATTACAAATGTTTTACAAGGAACTGCCTTCCTTGGGTGCTGATGGGTAATTATTTGCTCTTAATGATTGTTTTTGTGAAAGAAAATAGGAGGAGTGAGGAATTCCTTTCCTTCATGCTCTTCGTCAGCCTGCCAGCTTTGGACTTCTACTGACTCCTTGTCCTGCTGGACAAACCAAAACTCATTTAAGCTATGTCCAGTTCAACAACATCAGAACTAGATGATGAGTTTGGAAGAGGAGCTGTCATTTCACGCACCCATACAAAGACCAGGCACCATCTGAAGGTGTCCTTTAAAAGCTCCTACGAAATAATATTGCTGTTAGTTTGAACTCCAGGCCACTACAGAGTACTCCCCTAGCTTTCTCTCTCTGCTTCATTCTGCAGTCTGGTTCATCTACCACATGCAGTTTTTGCACAGCCTGAACTTGCTTGCTAGAGGTCAAACACTGATGCTTTTATTTCTGCCTCACCCCTCCTGACTGAAGAAAGAATAAATATTTGCTCAAAATTAAGCCCATTTTGGTCTGGAACTTCAGCAACAAAACAGTTTGGACGCTCTGCAAAAGAGGAAAGCATCCAGCATGCTTTGCCTTCCCCCTCCCCATCACCCTGGGATTCCAAAAAGACTCAAAGCATTTTGCACAATATTTGAAAATAAATATTGCTCATCTTTGAGCTGATATTTTGGAGACCAGACGGGCTCAGGATTTATAATGGAAAGAGTGATGCAAGCTTAACGCTATATGATCCATGTGTTGCTACCATCCAACACCCAGCTCCCGTCCAGTCTCCTTCTTGCATGAATAGTCATTTTCTTCCAAAATATCCCAAGGTTCCAAGACACTGTTCTGATTAACTCCTTCCTGAAGGGTTTGGACCCCAACTGTGGTCAATTATTCTGCCTGGAAGGACCTACCAGTAACAGATAATATTTTATTATCATTTATCTTTCGATTCCTTCTTCCCAGAAAGGACTTGCCTTTTTTTCCTAGTGCAAATACATTCTCTTGAGATCTAGCTAAGACTGGAAAAAGGATCCAGGGAGACAAATTATGGTGTACCGTTATTAATTTGGAGGTGGAGGAAGACAGAGAAAAGTCATCCATCACTCCCAGCCCTTTCTAAAGAGAGCCATCATGACTTGCCCACAGGCCTAATAATCTTCATCATTTTGAAAGGGAAACATCCCGCAAGGAAAAGTCAGGGAAGCTGGAGCTATTGAACAAGCTGATCTATAAAGATAATTCGTTCCATGTTTCTTCAGTCTTGACTTGCTCAATGGTTTGACTCATGAGAGCAGAATAATGCCAAGGTGTTACGGACTGGAAGTGCAGCTCCCTGCAGATAGGGACTTGGCTAGAGCTTGAGCAATTACCTAAGAGGAGCATCCTGCAACTGAACACAAAACTTCCCACAGAACCCTGCCCCAGTGATCAGATCCATCTGAGAATCTCCCTGCCCTGGACGGTGGCCTCACAAAAGACCATGTGAGTACGCGTTAAACCACATGAGGAGGGAGAGAACGGGGTGAGGAATGCCCCAGTGCAAGCCTCTCCTTGCTCCCCTCTCTACTCTATCCCACCCCACCTTGAGCTGAGCCAGTGGTTTTTCCATAGCAAAGCTGACTGTGAAGGCTGAGGAGAATAAAGGGAAGAAGGGGCAAGACAAGCCCAGTTTCAGGGAGCAGGTGGAGCCGGGTGTCATGCGCAGCCAGGCACATGACCGTGCCGATATATGCATTACCCTTTATAAATAGCTACAAGCAGATGTTCAGCCAGCAAGTGGCTGTGCTGGTCGAAGCCATTACAGCTTGCAGATGCTTGGCACAGCCCTCCAGCCAAAGATTACCTCTCGCGCAGCTCTGCTGGCAGTCAGCTCTGCTGCAAGCAAGAGTCATCTGGATTAGCTCATACCACCTGGATCAGCTGCTTGAGCAGTGCCGGCTGGCTCTGCACTGGGGCAGATTAGGGAGTGCTCACATCATCCTTTGGGTTGGCAGAAACCAGGGGCCCTACATGGTCCAGATCACACAGCAAAGTCTGGAGGAGGTTATCGTGCCTGGATCTGACCCACATGTGCACTTGGAAAGGCATATCCATTTTTGTACTCTCAGAAATAAGGTTGTGTGATAAAAAAGCTAGAACATGTGGCCAGGAGCTTTTGTTCAGCCATCAACTTTCTGATGATTTCAGAGCTCGTCTAACATAACCCCTTCCCTCTCCTTTTTTAGTTTGGCTGGTAATTCTTGTGCAGGAATTGCCCTTTTTCATGACTTGTGCAGCTTCTAACACAATGGAAGACCACCTGTATATCTAAATCTGACCAGCTAAAAGAAAGGTGAGCAGGCACTTTTGCATGGAGGTCATTTGGAATTAACCTTTATCTTGTGCACGTAGAACACATCACAGCAGGGCCAAACCTTATTCAGAACCTTTAACTGCTTTCATGGCATATCAGAGAAGAGTAGCTTGGTCATATTCCCCCATTTCTTTCCTGTGTCTTACATCCAGTGTTACATTCACATGCATGTAAAAGAACAGCAGACCAATGATGTGAACATATGCTATGCTGGCACGTGTATGGTAAGATACACAGATGTGGGGAAACATATGCTGATTTAAATAAACCTTGTAAAGTGCCATAGCACAGGAAGAAACCCCCCCAAAAATTAAACAGACTAGTTAGGAAAAGTGCAAGTTGGGAGGTATCTTGTGTTTTCTCTCCCTTTTTGTTTTTTGGCCTTTTGAGCCTATAGCAAAGTTGGTATCATTTACCCTCTGCCTGCACTCAGATGACAACAATATCACTCCTGATTCCCAGTCTCAGCAGTACCATTTTTGCTTTTTTAAAACCTGGAATCCAAATTTAATTAGCACAAAAATTAAAATGAAAATAAACCTGGAGACAACTGAACTCTGGGTCACAAAAGCAGAAGGCTGATTGACAGCTGAGGAGGATGAGGAGTTAAATGATGCAATTAGCTTCCTGCTGATTCCTCCGTTCACTTACAGGGGTTTGATTTATAAAAAGTCAAGTATTATATCAGTATGGATGCTCAGGCCAAAGCAAAATATAAACTTGCAGACACATAGGAGAGAGATCCTGATGAATTCCCTGGGAGAGAGCTTGGGAGCCGTAGCCAAGCCTCACAAAGCAGTGAGCTCCTGACATGCATCCAAGACATTCAAGTATATTGACTTGCCCAGTGCTGTATTGGCAGGCTGGAGCTCTTCTGTGAGATATCAGTTGCTACCTCAAAGCCTGGAGAAAACCTCAAGTGACTCAAACTGTCCTTGAAGATGAATATATGTGTAGAATAATTGCTCCACTTTGACACATGAAACAGCATTTTGTCAAGGCATGTGACAGAGGAAGGACTGGGATGCTAAGAAAAGAGGGAACGAAATGGCTTTTAATAGATCCCATGAGCCAGCATATGTTGGCTAACATATATGGCTTCTCTCCCATAGGGGACTCTGCATAGTCACACTTTTGCTTGACCCACAGACTAAAGGAACAGGAAATACCATTGTATCAGATACAGACAGGTGGGTTTTTTTGCCATGAGCATTGTCCACTGGCTCACAGATGCTTCCCTGCTGTCACAGCTGCATGAAGCATGAGGCTGCCTGGAGCACCCTTGTGTGCACACAGGATCCCTTCCTGCTCAGTGTGTCTTCCACACACAGGGTACTCCACCAGAAATAAAACAACTGCACAGATATTCTGCTGAAGTTTGTGATCGCAGATGATCTTTGCTGCTGAAAACTCATCCATTGCTGAAAATCTAATAAATAAATAGAAATCCTGCATTCCTATGAAGACACCTCGTAAAGGACATCAAATTAACATTTCAAGTCTCCACAGGAAACCTTTCTATTCAGCCTTGAAAAGTGAGAAGGACTGGGATTAGCAGTTCAGTGAAGTCTGATTTTAATCACAAGAACAAACAAAGCAACTACCAGCAGAGCACTTTTCCCGTGATGCACTTCCCAGGGACATGCATATTTAAGCATGAGCCCCTTGGAGGAGAAAAGGTGTCCAGGTTGTGGACACATATTTTCTGTTCTGAATCACCCAGCAGTAGAGCTGCTTGTGTAAAAGTTCTCCAATTTCTTTGCAATTGGATTGAAACAAAATTGCAAAGACGTCACTCTTTAATTAGTCTTCTGATCCAGATCGTTCTGGCTGAAACAAGTAAGGGAACATGCAATGGGAGAAGCTGTTAGCAGGAGAGGTGTGACAAGAAAAAGGTGTCATAAATAAAGAAGCCCAATTCAAATTAAAACAAGTATAAAATTTATTTTGTGTCCGAGAGTTCGAACACGCAATGCCATGATCGAAAAGGAAACAGTACCAAGCCCGGGGCTGGAACCGGGTGAACACAGGTCTGACCTCTATCGCATCAGACCTCCCTCCGTTCACACCGGTTGCTTCTAACAGTTCACTTTTATACAGTTTTGCCCATAAAGTCTGGATCTTGGGTATTGTTTTTGCCACCCAGCATATTAATGAAGGGTGCTATTCATGGAACTGAGGTGGACAAAACGTATCCTGTCTTTGATTAATTTCTCATCACCGGGGGATGTTGTCTGATGGCTCATGATGTTCCTTATCTTGGGTCTTGATTCGACCATTAACGCTCAAGCTGGGAGGGGGATTTTTGGAGATCCTCAATCAACTCTGCCGGGAAGTTCTCCTCGGAAATGTAGATATCAGGAGTCAGCTCAATGCTTTCTTGATGAGCCATCACTCTCCCTAGCTCTGGTTTTTGATGCAAATTGGCTGCCGGGCGAGGCCACAATTTTCCCTGGGCAAGTTCTGCTTGTTTTAAAATTGGTTACAACTTTAATACATATTTCGATATTACATATTTGAGCACGAATTTCACGTATTCATTCATAACAAAGGGGAAGTGATGTCTCCCAGCAGCACAGCTGCTGGCAGAGGGCATTTTTGTGTGCACCATTAATCTCTGTTGGGATTGGCAGTGGGGTGCTGTGGGGAGGAAGCAATTCACTCTGGAAACCAGCAGATTATCTAGTGTGGCTTCTCGAACTATATAACTCATAGTTTTTAGCCTGAAATGCTCTCAGGCTCCTTCTGAAGAAGAGAACACAAAAGAATTTAGGGACTTATGGTTGAACTGGGGACAAGCTTTCAAGATAGTCTTAACTTCATGGAGTCTCAGATTTTGGCCCTGGAGGGCCATCTGCCCTCCAGGAACTGGATTTAAAGTAGATTTCAGCACATATAAAGCACTGCCCCCTGCGCCTCAACCCTCCTGGTGACAACTGCTGGAGAGAGGCTCCTGTTTGTGCCATGGCACGTAGCATTGACGTGACTGTCCCAGCCCAGCTTGCCAGCTCAGAAGGAGAGCTGAGTTTGTGGTGAAGAAGGGCATCTGCTGACTCTCTACACGAGTGCTGGAGCCCGGCCCTGGGGGATCCGCCAATGCCTTCCTCTGCAGTTGCTCTTCTGAGAATGAAACGAAGCTGTTGGAGCTATCAGCCTAGTTCCTTTCATGAGCAATAAATTCACAGTGAAAGCAGCAGAAACAAAGGTCTTCTAAATCTGTTCTACTTTTCAACCTAAAAGAAAAGAGAAAAGGAAAGAGGAGGGTTATCTTAAGAAGGATTTCTTCTGGACCTTCTATCTAATGGTAGGAAAATGCTCTGAAATCATGCTTCCTAGAGATGCAGAGCTTGGAGTCCACAGAAAGGCTGCAGACCCCAAAGAACAGCTAATTATACAATCAAACGAGCTGTTAATGGCTGCCATTCACTGCTTTTAGCTGGAAGGTCCTCACAGTACAAGACCTTCAGGGGTTTGCCTCAAATCACCCTCCTTCCTCTATTTGAGAGAGGAGACTAAAGTATTGAATACATGCTGGAACTGTACACTGCTGGGCTGTGGGGTTTTTTTACAAATATCAAATCAGTTGCTTTGACCTGGAGCAGAGCACAGGTTTCTTGAAGTCCAGATCATGACATAACTCACAGCTTCTCCCCCCATCTGTGAGTGCAGACGTCCAGCTGCAATCATGCAGTGCTATGCCCTGGCCACTTCTGTTCCAAAGGAATAATGGGGTTTTACACCGTCAGGCACATGCATTCAGCCATGCTACTTTGAGACCAGGCAGCCTGTCCCCCTGGTTACTGCCTGTTGCTCTGCGAACTTATTGCCTTAATTAGGACTTGTTCAGAGATCTCTGGCTTGCCTTTCGTTGCTGGGTGGAGACATGCCGTGAGCTAGGGCTTTTTTTGGGTTTGAGTTTTTCCCCTCTTTCATTCCAGCAAAATTACAACAATGCCTGTTTCATGTTGTTCCATGGGGCTTCCCTTTGTAAAGAAAACTCATCAGCCTTGCTAATATAATCACTCAGTGATGCCATGTCAAAATGTGATTAAATGAATAACCACAGTCTTTTCAACACATCTCTCTGTGCAAACAGATGTTTAGAAAGAATGCAGTATGTTGCAGGGAAAAAAAGTCAGTAAGCAATAATGTCTAAGCAGTTGGGGCCTGGAGTGTCATGCTACGGGCAAGGCCACTGCAGCCAATGGGGAGAAATGGAGATAAAATTTCTTTCCGAAAATTCCATGTTGTCAGCATCATTAACTCTCAGATCCTGGCCAATTTGCATCTCACTGCCACCTCCCCAACCCTCCTACAGAAGTGATGTCCCTTTCAGTTTGTGGGTTATTTTATGGGTTTTTCAACGAAGGCACTGATTGTTAGAAATGTCCAAGAGAAGCTTGTCAGAGGTGAACTTCTTTATTGTAGTCACGATTCATGCTCCATTAAGGAGAAATCCACAGAACCACGGCTGGAAATCATGGACCCGTAGTTGCTGTAGAAGCACCAGGCTTCAGAGCTTCAGTGGAGCCTCAGCATTGGTGGCAAAATAGCCACCATGATCCACTCCATAGGAAGGAATGGAGTATTTCATACAGGAATTTCACCTTTTGGGTATAAAGGTTTTAAGTTACAAGCCCAACAGAAAAAAAAAAAAAAGAGGAAATTAACTACAACTCAATCCATCTAATGCAGCTACTTCTGTGGCCTTTGTGACGGAAGTATATGAGCATTTCAGAATGTTTGTAGGATATTTCTCCTCTTTGTACTAATTGCTGTTAATTGTCCATTTTACAGAGGACAGTTAAAGTACAACTCTTACATTTCAGTGTTTCTTCCTACCCTAATTTTAGATGTCTACAAGGGACATCTGAAGTCCAAGATATCAGAGGTATCCAATATACTAGGTATGCAAACTTGTTTGCAAGGAGTGAAGTCACTATTAGAAAGTGATTCCCCTGTCTAACCATAAGTGTTAAACCATTTCCCTGGTCCTGTCATGATTTTTTACATCTTGTCAATGCATCTTCCTGTTCAAGGTGCTGATAAATGAGATATGGGACACCTCTGCTATAGCACCTGCTGCTCCTGGTATAAAAACAAATGGATACTGTGTTAAGGACACAAGAATCCTTTGGGATGCCTGACATTCTAGACCTATAAAATAATGGTGAGGATGATTAATAATGAACCCAAGAAAGTTCTAGGAAAAAAAGTTTCCACAAAAGGATGTTTGTTTATTCCCAGCTGAGCTCTCACAGGGTCAAAGTATCACACCCATGAATTCCTGGTGTGTTCACATGTCTCTACGTCAGTGTAGAAAAAAGATAAAGGTGGTGCCAATATTTCCATTATGCTGCTTCATTTGCAGCTTTGAAAGTCAGCCATGAATAAAAGCACCCGGGAAGACATTTTGGGAGATGGCATCCCGACTCATGAGCGACTCTGGTTGATTTTGATTTCCATTTATATTTTCTGACATTTTTTGCTTAAAAAGAAGACTAGAAAATTGCTTCAGATAAACACAAGACCCAAAACACTATGACACAAAATCATTATTATGGGCTACAAGACCTCTTAGCAGGAGAGAAAAATAATGATGTGCAAATATCTGAAGATCATCCAAGAAGAAAGATCAGTCATTCAGGGAGGTCCAGGGTGGAGGGGGGCTAACGCAAGACATAGGGAATTAAGAGCAGTGAGTTGAGCCTTAGCAAAGGAAAAATTAGCTTGAGGAAAACTTTCCTAAAAGTGGACTAGTCTCCCAAGGCAGGAGATGGAAACCTGACTGTTTAAGTCACGCAGCCCTGGACTGGCCCTGTGTCTGAAGGACTGTTGTGGTGAACTATTCTACATGGGCAGGGAGAAGCCTGCGTCCCTTGGAGATTTCTGTTCCCCACTTGCATGACTCACTTCAAAGTGCAGGATGAATTTTAAGCTGGTGGGTTAAACTGAGCAGTGCTGGCCAGGATACGTGTCTCTGCTAGGAGGGGAAGACTTCATTGCTTAGATAGTGCTAAAGTTTCACCTGCTCCAAAAGCATACCAGAAATCATCAGTTAAGCCATCTTTACACATCAGCACAAAAGAAGCACAGAAAACATTACCTTCCTTTCTTACAATCCTGGCAGCTGATGAATATTTATGGTATAGAAGAGATTGTTTGAAGACATAAAATACATAGGAATGGAGGAGAGGAAGATGGTTCAGTGCCTGGGAAGACTGGGAGGCAACTTTTAACAGTCCTACACAGCATTGTAAGCATTTCAAAAAGCTTCTCCATTCAGGAAACTGAGTCACACCTAAAGCTCTCTCCTTGCAGTTCCCTTCTGTGTTGTTCAGGAGAGGAACCTTCTCCAGCTCAGGTGAATCCTATCTTCTCATTCACCCTTAAGTTGGTAGCTCACAGAGCTGCTCTTGTCTATTTAATCCAAGCCTGATTCTACTCCTGGCCTGAGACATTTTCTAGGTGCAAAGCAGAGTCTCCTTTTCTTTGAAGGCTCTGCTATAGCTCAGCCAGTATGAAAATGGATCCCAGTACAGGACCTTAACTTTACCCTCCCTTTTCATTAAGAGCTTTTTGGAGGGCATCTCTCCAGCTGCTGCCTTCCTCCTCCACTGCTGGTGACTGATGGAAACAATTGCTCATGCTTGCACTGAGTGGACATTCTTATTAATTCCAGCTCTAAACACAGAAATTGCACATTCTTTAGGAAAATGGGACTGAGTCCGATTACACATCTCAGTTACACAAATGACATTTTGGGGTCTGAATGAGATCAGTGTCCATGTACACTGGAACATGCTCTGCTTTCTCCAGAGCTTAGGACCCTGGTATGGCATTAAGCACCTTATTAGGCCAGTGGGCATCTCTGGAGAATCTGCCATAAGTAGGGAAGGCAGGTGAGTCAGGGCAGGGCTGTTGTTGTAGGGCAGGCTAAAAGGCTGGGGTCTCAAACATCATATCCTTGGACAGAAACCAAAGTGGAAATTTAGGGTCTTCCACATGGAGGACTGAGTTCAAGGGTGACATGGCTCAGAGAGGTTTATCCAGACCTTCTCTGAAATCTGACACAAACTTGGCCTGTTTGTTTCCATGAGGAGAGCATCTGCACGCCTTTTTGCAAATCTCCCAGCAACAATGATATAAATAAAACCCTAGACTACAGGGCTGTCCTGACAACTTGTCTTGCCCTTTCTTACGGGGGGGCTTATTCCATGTAATATTACAATCTACACAAAATTCTTGTGCGTCCTTTTTTTCCTTTTTTTTTTTTAATCTTGGAAAGGAGTCAGGAAAAGCTCTACCAAGGTAATGATTAATGCAAGGAATCACATCCTCACATATTGAACAAATAAATATAAGCTAATATAAATAGAAAAAAACTCTTGGAATTTGTCAGTCCGTGGTCTTATTATCTTGAGCTCCAAAGTCAAAATTGCAGACTATGGTTTACAGATGCTTTTCCCTCTTCCCCTCTCCTCCTCCTCATCCTTTTCCATTTTTTGCTTGCCTTTTTTTTTTTTTACCCCTCCCCCTCCCGCCCCAAGGCTGCTCAAAGGAGCTTGTGGCTCCCTTGCTAGGAATTGCTCCTCTGACAGAAACTTTGCTTCCCTTTTCAAATGAGTTTGGCAAATGTTAGTGAAAAGGTTGCTAGTAAATATTCTTTGAAAACATTTATGGGATTCTGAGGGTGCATGAAAACTGTTCAGGCTGTAGTTCACAGAACTTCTACCCCACCAGAGATCTGGGAAATCCTTCACTATGTTTTTTGTCCCAACTACTCCTCTGTTCACAGGATGCTTGAGACACTACTTTCTCATGAAATATCCTACACAGAAAAAGCGAAAGGAAGAAGGAGGGCAAAAATAATCTAAAAGGACGCATGGTTTTATCTCTTTTTTTATCTGATTATCTGAACTTAGAGGAAATTACAACCAGTCTTCCTAGATATTTAGGTCCTCAGCTCTTAGGGTCAGGGAGATGAGGGGTTTTGTTTTGCATCTTTGATAAATGGTTTCAAAGAGCCCTTTCTACATGGTATACTTAATTTGTTTTGGTTTGGTTTTTTTATTTGTAGCCCTAAATCAGACCCTTAATTTGTTTGAAGTACCTTTTCTCTAATTTTCAAATGGCACCAATCTTTCTTGGGTGAATTTGGGACTACTCAGAGCCTTCTCTGAGACTTTAAGTCTGAAGAAACAGGGGATAAGTGGGGATATTTGTCAGTCCATAGCTGTTCCCTGGGTCAGGCATTCAGATTTGGATCAGTGCTGTAGAAGCAGAAGTCTCTGTGGCAACCATCAGTAGTGAAAAAACTGAATTTTCAACTCCCAGCTCTATAGTCTTTCTCCTTTACTCCATGAGTACAAGGAAGGGAGAAGCTGGTGAACCTGTTTCTGCTTTAGGAATTCATAAGGCAAAATTTTTGTGTGGCGAAATCTGTGTTTTTCATTATCAGAAAATTTTCCTCTAGATAATATTCATTCTCCCAGAATTACTCATTGAAGGAAAAAAAAATTTCCACAAACAACTGATTGTTCAGCAAAGAAATATTAACCAAAAGCTCTTCTGTATCAAATGTTTTCATTGCATTCCTCTCCCGTCCTTGCTCCTTTCTGAGTTGCACTTTGGTAAGAAAGACCTTCGGTTATCAGTCCCTCCAGGATTTCACATGAAATGAACATGATAGGTGTCAGTTCCCTCCTCAGCTCCCTCCTTTCTGGGCCAGTTGTCAGGGTCATAGAAAACTCCCAGGGCACTTGGCAATCTCCTGTTAGAGATCTCATCTGGGAAGACATGAGAACCACTGGCCAAAGCTGCAAAAAAAATTTGAGCCCATTTCAAGGTTCGAAGGGGAAGCAAAACAAAAAAAACCCCTGTGCTAATTCCCAATATTTCTGTTGACTCAGCATCCAGACAACTGGAAATTTCTCCTTGACTTGGAGCAATGTGTCCAAACATAAAGCCTGGACCTGGCCACACTTTTGTGCTTAAAAAAGTTTGTAACCAGACCTCCACTCTACAGCTGGCCCCAAGCCAGTATTCACAAAGCGGAATGAAACCTCTCTTTGATTATTTAATACAGCCCAGAAATTAGAGCAGAGCTGATCACAGTCATGGATTTGGATGGGAATATTAGGGGACAGAGAGTACTCCCCACACCGGGCAATGATGCCAAGGGGCAACAAGTAACGTTGTGGTGTTATAATTATCCACATTAAGGGAAAACCCAAGGTTCTGCCTCAGCCAGGGACTCATCTTTCTGTTCATCACAAATCAATCAGGGTCTCCAAGCAAGACACAAGACTCCCCAAATTCTGGTGTGAATGGTGTGGTTCAGCAGAACTGTGCTCAGACTGTGAGCTCCAGGAGATTTCCATGTCAGTAGTTTTGCTAATTCAGTCCTTTCTCTACACTTCCCTCACAGCCTTCTCCTGTAAGTACTTCATCTGCTGGAGTTGGCCACATAATCAATTTACCATCCCCAGGCTTGGCTGACTTTGATAAAGAGGATTTAGGGGGTTAATTTGAGCCCTCATATTTCTGAGGGGACACTATACTTAGGAAACTTTCTGCAGTGCGCTTCAGCATGGATTAGTTGTTCTACTTCCCATAAAACCTTATGTCTGCCAGCTTGCCTAGGATTAGAACTAAAATGGAGTGTGTAGATCCCATTGCTGCAAATAGAGCTTCTGCACTAGGGCTACTTTGCTTGGGATACGAGCCAAAGTTATAAATATTGAGTGCCTGATTTTTTAGTCCACCACAGTTGCAGTACATATATATATACACACACACATATATATGTATATGTGTACATATATATACATTTATAGGTACGTGCTTATGTGTGTGACACTTCACACCCATGGCCACTGAATGCACATAAGCAAACTTTTCCTGCCGTCCTTGAAAACTTCATATGACAGGACAGAATCATGTTTTGGAACACAAATTAAATTAGAATTTTTGTCCTCAGTGAGACAGGATTGATGTTTTTAACTCTCAAAGGACACATCTCTGTGGTGGCTTTGTGTGACATTCAGAAGGAAAGATCACCCAGAGACCTGCACCAAAAGGGAGGCTCTTCTATTTTACGGTTTCAAATTATACTTCTAACACTGCATAACTGTGCTGTCTGCTTTCCCTGAGGGGCGGCTGTTCCTTGGGAATACAGAAGGAAAATGTCAGAGTCAGACTAGTCAGCTTGTTATATGAAGCCTGTTGTCTCTGCCTCTGGCTTGTTCGTAGACCTTGATTAAATCTTGAAAGGGGCACGGCTGTTCCTGGTACTAACTGCCAACCTCCTCTTTAAATGAGCAACATTAATTCTCCATGTTGGTTATGTTGCCACTCTTGAAAGATGGTGAATGGGCTGTTTACAAACAAAGGTCCACAGGCAGTGGAGGCTGCTGATGCAAATGCTCAGCAGCGTGTCTTGAAGAAAGGAGGGAAAAGAGCCATCAGGGCCTTGTGGTGCTGCTGGTCACGGGCTGGCTATGATCTGGCTACCTGAGCTGGAAAATGGTCCTGAGGGACTCAGTGTGGAAGGCAGGAGAGGGAGAAGTAGCAGAGAGAAGTTCAAAACCTCCAATTCTCCAAGCCTTGTGGCTCCGCCTAATGGTTGCAAGAGCTGCACAGGTACATGGGTGCTGTCGAGAAGCAGAATTACATCCCCATCTTTCTGAATTCCCACTGTCCTGAACAAGATTGTGAAGAAAAAACATCTTCACCCTCCTGCTTTTGCAGGCTTGAAAGAAAGGAAATGGAGACAACACATGTGAAAAAACACCCAAAGAGGAAACCTCAAGAGCTGCTCTAGACACAGGCAGAGGCAGAAAATCCTCTCTTTGTCCAACTCAATCTCGCCTTCTCTTGCAGACTATAGTAGTTCTAATGCCCTGCTACCGCAGAATCCCAGGCATAGGTGGAAGGGCACTAAAATAATTTTCTTCCTTTATAAATCCATGGCGGTAACAGCTAAAAATCCCAGCCCAATCTCAGAAAGTCCTTATGAGGGTATCCTGTAGATAGGAAAAACAGCTATAACACCAAAAGTTTTTGAATTTGAGAGAATATCCCATGCATCTGTATTAAATCTGCCCGCTTCTTGCTGTGCGGGTCATCCTCATGCCAAGTTTTTCTTGTAATTCAGGAGCAAAAAATATACTCCAGGCTTGGTGCCATGCAGTGAAAACACATGTCTTGTCTGTACATACTTGTACAGAAACTGGAGCCTTTTATTTTTCATGAGAACAGGCCCATGACAATCAAATCCTGTCTTTCTGAGACACTTATCTGGCATCTTGTCACATAGTTTCTGTGGATTTCATATGTCTGATTTAACTATCCCCAAACTCCTGCAAGGCTGGAAGGTACTGTTGGCTTTTTGCACTGATGAATTCTTCCCAATAGATATCTTTATTAATTTCCTTCAAAAATATTTATTAATTTCCACTAACATCACTCATGTTGAATTTCTTAGGTTAAGAACTAAATCGGTCTGACATCTCAAAAATTATGCATGTTTTTGTTCTGAAACATTACATAGATGTATCTATATTTAACTCTTTTTAAATAGAGATAATACTTTTCTCCCCACCTTTTTGAGCCATGAAAATTCAACAAAAAGGCTTTTTTTGGACTAGTTTGGAGCATTTATATTTGACCTCCCAAAAAAACAAACAGCTTTTTGTTGTTGATGCTTTACTGGAAAGGTTTCAGATGAACCCCAGTCTACATAGTTTTACTGTATCTTGGCTTTTAAATCAAAACATTTTTTCATCCTGTTATCACCTATTATATCAACTGAGCTTGTGGCATAGGTGATTTAAATTCCTTACTGAAGGTCACACAGGGGAGTGGTGACAGAGAGCTGCATGGCATTACCCCAGTCCTGGGGAACTGCAAGGAAGTGCATGAACTGGGACTTACCTTCATTTCAAAGCTATCTCCAAAGATCTTTTCACTCTGCAAAGCAAGGGAAATTCATTTCAGAACTCACCCAATGAAACTGCACTGTCAGAATTGGTGCCAAGGATTTTTCGCGTTTTGAGATATTATTTTTTTTCTTTTTTGTTTCTGGGAAATTATCTTTCACACATGCTTTCCCTCTCTCTCCTATCCTCCACCTATTTTCTGTTTCTGCTTTTTTTCAGTGTATAGCTGGAAGATTTCTCATTTGAAAAGCATATTTTCTCTTCTGTTAGGAATGGGTTACAGTCTGTCAAGCTTGGCCTTGTCATCTGCCCTGTCAGTGAAAACTCTTGCTCTCCCAACTTAAGCCACAGAGATGACCTTCTGCCACCCTCTCCTTCCTTTAGTGTGAGATTTGGGGGCTGTTACTGCACATAAAGCAGACAGGCCTGGCTGCAGGTCTGTCAAGACTGGATTCATGGTGAGGAAACCCATAGAAGTCAGGAACCCAAGTGCTCTCCATGAGCTTGAATACCTTGCTGTGACTGGGCCCAGTGCAGCTGCTGATGGCAGGAGACCCTGCCTCCACATTGTAGCCTCCACATTGTAGCTGCTCTGCTCAGCATCCGGAGCAACCAACCCCCTGCTGAATTTTCCCACCCTGTGGAGGGAAATTAAATTCTTTGTCAGGGCTGGGAAATCCCCAGAATGGCCTTAAACCATGTTCTTCATAACGCCGTTGACACTTTGCAGCGCGCTCTGTTCATGCCTGTGCGTGCACATGCACAAAGCACTTTGCTGCTCAGTCCTCCCAGCAGAGAGCCGTGAGAGTTTATTTTACCATAACTCTCATACTGGTGGTTAAGAAATGGCTCTCACAGACCCTCTCAGGCTTCATATCCTCCTTCTGGGCTAATGCCAGCACCCTCCAAAAGAGATACTAATTTCCTTGGTCAAAAACCTTCCCTCTGTGTCATCTTTCACCCGGTTTACTCAGTGCAGCTCCCACCTGGACATACCAAGTCAGCTGAGAGGACCAGGATGATAATTCACCTCCTCTCCCAGATATTTAGGGGAGGATTTGCATGCTTTGGCCAGAAAGCAATGATTCCCAAGTGGTCTGCCCTCTTGACATAATGGGCCACCTCCAGCAGGTACTCCAGGGGTCTGGATGACAGAGGGATTTGGGAAAATGCACAGATGACCCTGGTTCCTCAGAAGGGTGGAGCTGGGTTGCAAGGTGACCTGATGCTGCTCCCCTCAGGTGGGCTCCTTGGCTTTGCTTCCAGCTCTCAGGAAGGGCTGAAGGCTGCCCTGCTCCTCTGCAAACACCCCATACAACCATAAAACAGGTCTTGCTTGCACGCCCTGCTGCCTCCCTCCCCATTTCTCTCCTGGTGGGACACTATGGAGGCTGGGCCATTGGAGTGAGCTGGCAGGGCATAGCAGGGGATTGCACCACATCTGTGGCTGTAGCCTCTCCTCAGTGCACCGGGAAGGTGCAAGCACAAGAGTTGGATAGTGACTGCAGTCAGTACTGTTTGCATACTCAGTCTATGAGTTGGTGTGAGGGAGGTGTCTGAGGAGCACTAAATCACCTGGCTGGGCTAACAGGTGGGATCTATGTGGCTCTTCAAGCCACATGATAGTGCTTTGAAGTTTTCTGCCGAAATTCAGGAACCAGGACCCCATGCACCACTGGTCTTGACTGGCAAAAGTATTTCAGATGCTCTGACAGGTTCAATAAGAAGCTCAGGCTTCACAAAATACCGTTGCCCGTAAATTCTGGCCTTCTCTAATTTGGTACAGGCTTTCCCTGTACCAGTCATCTTGCAGAACTCCACTGTTTTTTTTCTGGTTGTGTGCCCTGAAGAAAGCATTTGGGGAGGGAGTTGTAAAAGGGATTGATCTGAGGAGAGGCAGTGGCGTGGGGAGAAGGCTGGTGTTTTAGCAGATACATGGGACATAGCTTCCCCTGATGAAAGGCAGGCTGGGAGGCAATGCCATATGCATCCTCAAGGCAAATGAAAATGCTTTCCCAGCTGTGCTTACCTGGATGTTGCCTAAAGATCCAGCTGAGGCCAGAGCAAAAGTTTAATGAGAAGAGTGCACGGGCTGCCAGCTGGGTCAGGAACTGTTCCGATGGTCACACGGAGTTTACAGGACAAAGCAAGAGACACACATTTGCTGCAAATGTCTGAGAACAGGAAACGAGTTGAATTGGGAAGGAGAAGGGGGAGAAAGAAATGGCAGGAAAGAGGCTTGGCTTCAGGTTGGGGTACCACAACCTCCAAGCGAAAGGTGGTGAACTGAGGCTTGTGTCGGTCTGAACAGGTAGGACCATGTTTCCCTCTCCAGACTGGAGCTGGGAGAAAAGACATGTGATGGTGCCTATGAGGCTGATGTTGGGGGTATTTAGGCTTCAAACTCTCTGTGGAGGCAGGTGGAAGCACTTGGTACCCTGCCCAAGCCTGAAGGAGGCTCCTCCATAATACACCAAGTGCTGGCACAAACTGCTGCTGTTCCTGTGATGGGGATACAGGAGCTCGGAGTAGAGGGCAGCGTGTTATTTTGTCCAAAGGCATGCATTCTTCAATGAGAATTGCCTATTTTCCTGAATGACCCCCAGCCCCCCAAAAGCCACATTTTAACAGGAAGGGTGTGCTGTCCAGCCCAGAGTCTCCTCCTTCCTGATTCATATCACTGAAGATGCTTGTACTGATCTGTCCTTGGTTTTCACTTCCCTCTGGAGTCCTGCCTTCTTGTGGGGATTTCTCCTGTGTCCGCAGTAAAGTTTCAAGGACACACTTGCCCTCTGGCCCAAAGGTTTGGACACCTGCCTGCAATACCAAGAGGCCGGGATTTCCCCAGCAGCCCACAGCCGTCAGGTGCCCAGACTGCCCACAAGGGAGGAGTGCCCCAATTTCTCAGGCTCCCTTCAAATCCTCCATGAAGAAGCCAAAGGCTGCCCAGACCAGGTGTTCTGCTGGTTCCAGAACCACCAAATCCATCTTCCTGTCGCCTGAGGGAATGCAGAAGCCGTTGCTGCTGCTGGCAGCCATCTGAAAATTGCTGATGTCCCCAGCCTGTCTGCAGATGTGCCTTCCTCTCACTCACGGACCGTTCCAGACTGGTTGAGTTTGTTGGGTTTTGGTATGGTTTATACAGATTATTTGGGAAAGTTTCTCACACCAACTTGCCCCTCAAGTTCATATACAAAAAAAAAAAAAAAAAAAAAAGAAAAATAAAGAAAAAAAAATTCTGGCATGACACTTACCAGAAAATTTTAGCTAAAGTAAAAGCCAGTAGCTGGTGCTTTTTTTTTTTTTTTTAAAAAGTGGTTTTAATATAAAAAAGATAAATAAATTCAAAGGCACCAGTCCAGGCACTGGTTTTAATTTCTGGGAGGAGAAAAAGCATCTGAAATCACCACCAGTGGTTTTTCTTTCCTGAAACTTAAAGTGACCAAAAACGATTGCATTTTTTTGACAATGAGCAGCACAATATCCTCCAGGTGTTCAGAACAAGAACCTTTCTGGACCATCCTCAACTAAGATCCCTGCTTGCAGCTGTGATTTTGGTGCTAAGAAATAGCTAATGAGTAGATTGCACCTTCTCCACATTG
Organism: Pomatostomus ruficeps; assembly: GCA_013400735.1. Classification (NCBI taxonomy): domain Eukaryota; kingdom Metazoa; phylum Chordata; class Aves; order Passeriformes; family Timaliidae; genus Pomatostomus; species Pomatostomus ruficeps. The sequence goes on along the minus strand of VYZT01029124.1, from coordinate 14,545 downwards.
CCAGCCACTGCCACCTTGTTATTTTAACATGAGCTTTACACTGAAGTAGATAGAAATGAATTCTGGACAAAGAGACAGACATCCTCTCCAGAGTCAGTATTTGAGCTTTGAAGAAGCTACTCATAAAGAAACTCTTTGGGTCCATCTCTAATATTAAATAGGAGAAACTGCTGACACATATGGAAGACTTTACACCCCAAAGTTTTGGCCCAGAATGTTTTCTTTTTCTGTTTAATTGTAATTTTTCTGTTTCACCATTTTAAAGTTGTTTGCAGCTGATACATCTCTGCCAGTAAGTGAGTGCAGACTGAGTCACTGTTTTATATAGATCTGTCCATAAAGTCATGAAACTGACTTCTGAAGTTTCTTGCCAAAGAGAAGGAAAGTTCAGGGAAGGGTAGGAGCAGCTGAGAAAAGAAAGGGCAGAGGACTCTATGATTATCCTGACCCCTTTGCTGAAACTTCATGCTGACAACCTGATTTTCAGAAGATTGACTGGATGGTTGATGGTATGGAGGTTCTGTGAGGACTGTTCCTGATAGGGCTGTAACAAATGGAGGTTTACAATGGCCATGCTGGGTGAAGTATCAGAATGAAAGCTTCAGTCAGTTTTGCCAGTTTGGGATAGAGAGGTTTGGATTCTGTAGGTGTGCAGGCAAGTGTCTGCCCTTTGCCTATTTGTTGTAGTCCAGCTCTAGATAGCCACTGAAGAAGCTGCTCCATGTCTAATGACAAGCAAGTATCTAGCTGCTCTTTAAATCAGAACTCTCAGAAATTGTGGGATTTCCTAGAATTCCCAGGAAGGAATGAAGCAGATGTATTTCTGGGCTTTGTAGCTCTGGCCACCTGCAACGCTTGGGCTTTGCCACTTACTGGATCACAGGGGAGGGGAGCCCACTAGGGAACACAGCATTTCACCCAAGTTTGGCCCCAAAGTGAGATGTACCCAGCTCCCACAGTAAAATTTAGGTCCATTTCAGAATAAGGCTTGTTCAATTGCAATGCAGCATGTTTGGCTGGCCAGGTTGAAGTCCATGGAGGTAAAAAGCAAGGCAGAAATGCCAGTAATTCTGACTTTGCCAGAGATGCATTGTGGCCCAAGAGTCTAAATCTGCACCTGACCAGACAGCTTTGATAAGGACACATCTTTGCAGGAGTTGCAATGTTACAATACCTTCCAGACATATTTTATTCCTGAGCTTTGCAAGGTGTGTTTATGTCATCAAGAGGAGTTTTAGCAGGCTGGTAGTGCACATGGGCAGGACTCCCCCTTGCCCCTCTTTTCTGAATTATTCTGTATGTTTGGGTGGGAGTGTTATAGTAGGACTCGACTCAGAACATGATTTCATCTGCTCTGGTAACACAGCTTCCAGTTTGTTGAAGACTGAAGCACTCTTTCAAATTTAATGCATTTAAGAAAAAGAGAAATAGAGCTGCTGGGGAAACTCCCTGAAGACTGGGTCTCTGCTGAGATTCTAATCTAGGTAAAGGGCTGCAAGTACAATTTGGTGAGCTGCAGTTTTCTTTTCTGAGCTGCCTGGCTGATTATGTTTGCAAGGAGGCCGGAAGTGCTCCCTGCTGCCCAGCAATGCTGCTCCAGGACTTCAAAGGCCGTACAACCTGCTATCTTCTCACCACTGGAAGGGTCAGATCCCAGCTGGAAGGGGGCACTTACCAACTGCCTTAGGTAGGTATCAGTTTGTGACATGTGCTCTGAGGACTGGGAAAGGGGTGGGCTTGTATGCTGCTGGCCCTTGATGGTTTTTAGGAGGATGCAGGTGGGGATGCACACAGCTGAGCTGCCGTGAAAGCCACAACCCTCAGTGACAGACCTGGCACATGCTGTGGGCCTTTTCCTGTCCTCCTGTGTCCCCCACTGCTGCTTGTTTGCAAAGTTTTTCACAAGACAGAGGAGGTGGAAACAGATCCAAAACTAAACCCATCTCCCTGTCCTGAAAAGAGAGGGAAGCTTTGCTTGTGTGTTACCAAAGTAACCAAGAAAGCAACCTCCTGACACTGCTGTGTGAGTCCTCAGCTGGTTTTATAGCCTTTTGGCAAAGTCCGTCCAACCAAATGATATTACCAGAGCCTGTGAGCAGGAGCCACTCTAATGAGGAAAACTCCTGCTTTCTGCAACTGCTAATGTAATAAGTGGCAATTTTATGGCTAAATCAGAAGACAAAAAACAAGGGGAGAGTGGGAGAAGAAGAAAACCTCTCGATTTTAAAATGCAGCGAAAACCTGCAGGAATCTACTGTTGCCAATTATTTTAACAGCTCCAACCTGTTTCCCCAGCAGAAGGAAAAAAATAAAAATACCCCCTCCAGCCCCTCCTTCCCTGTCCTTTGGGAAGAGAGGGGTTTGGATTAGCTCTTCAGAATGAAAACAAACACATCGAGGCTTTTATAGAGCCAAGCTGTTCCTGCGTCTTGAGAGCAGAGCGAGAAAAGATCTAACAGGTGCTGCGTGATTTTATATGGCAGCGTCACGAGAGGTGCTGGTTCTCACTCATGAAAGGAGGCTTTCTTTGCCCTTCGGCTGGTGCCCTCCTCTATCCCCAGAGCCACTGGCTTTGGTTTAACAGCCTATGGCAGTTATTTAAGCTCCAACCAGTGCCAGAAGTCTAAGCTTGTGTCTGTCACGTTCCTTCCCCCCTGCCAAATGTGGGTCTCGGGGTGAGAGACTCCCTTGATGGCTGGTGGGACTCCTGCTCCACCCCATGCCTCACCATGGGTGCTCCTTGGGGAATGTGGGTACACCAGGGTCAGGGCTAGAAAATCAGCTTTCCCAAAAAACCCAATTCTTGTCAACCCCCCAAGCTCAGGTCCTGCAGTCCAGACCTCCTCCAAGTCCTGGGAGCGAGCTGCTTTCCATCTTATTAAACTGAGAGAGCCATGCATCCTGTAGTAGTAAACAGTTCTTAAACTCCCATGAACCCTGAGAAACCTTGGGACAACAGTATTTCTCCACAGTAGATGGGAAAGATCCTGGATAGACAGGGACTAACCAACAGCAAAGCAAAAGAGTCTTGAAAATCCAATGACATATAAATGTAAGCACTGACGACATTTCCAGAGAGCCCCCAGGTGAACCCTGCAGGCCTCGGTCCTGCCTTGTGATTTGCTAGGCAAGGAGCTACAGCAGCCTCGGCATCCTTTGGAGGAGAGATGTAGCGTGTGATCACATTCCCGTGACAGACAGCTACCAGGCAGAGGTGACGCAATGGGGATGGAGGAGTTCAGATCATTACTATTTTAGAGGGTCTGCTGGGATAAACACTTGAACTGAGCCGCAGTTGGGGCTGACCTTTTATTGTCTTGCTGCTCTTGCCATAAAAATAACCTCCAAATTAGCCCCAGCTGTTAGCAGGTTTCATCATTAAAATTTTGTTTGGTATTTGAGAGGAAGGGAATCAGCCACTTAAAGAAGAATATTGCATTTTTTTTTCTCTTTTCTCCCTCTCTGTCACCCCCACCCCCACATACACCATGACGTCTAGACCTAAGTCTCTCCATTGCAGCCGGTGAACTAGCATCAGATAAGACAGCAGACACCATTCCACAAACTTTTTGATTTCTTTTAGAAAGCATTCCCTTCCCCCTTGACATGCATTTGCATGCAGACAAGAAGGGGAACAAATGTACTGAGGAAAAATTCGAGCTATAAACAAACCTTCAAAGTTTTAGCTGCATTTTTACTTGTCTGGAAATGTGGCAATACCACGCAAGGCGGGCTGTTGTTGTACAGATCCACTAAACAGACTAATGGAGAGCAGATCATCATCTGCATCATATGCAAGCCACTCCACTATGCTGGATATAGAAAGCCTTTAGCACCTGGCTTTTCAGCAGCCCCATTCCCCACTTTGGCCACACCGTGCTTGGGAAGATAGAAAAGCTGTCAGCAAAGACAGGCACATGCCTCTCTGATTAGGCTGGAAATCTGCAATTTTCAGCTTCTCCCTTATGCCTTTTGACACCAGGAAGGGAAGATGAAGAGGCACACGCTATCTACTACTGCAACTTTGTCTCCTGCCAGAAAAATAGGGCATTTTGAGGTCCCTCTCAGGGAATTCAAGAGGACACAGGAGGTGCTAAGGGCTGATAGGGACACCCAAGCCTTGGAACAACTCAGCTGGAGATTTCATGCCACTACCCCAAGGAGTCTCACCCCTCCTGTCAAAGGGAAGCTGTGTTGGATAGTTGCTCCTCTAACCTGTCCTGGCATGCAAGAAATAAGCCATTTTACTTGCCGTGCCCCACAGTCCAATAAATTTCTAGACAGGAAATCTTTAAAAGTGAGTAGGAAAGGAGCAAACTGAACCCATGTTTTCCACAAGGCAGACTGGTACTCTGCAATCCAGGAGAAAGGTGGGGAATTCAGTGAGAGGCAGGAGCTATTGAGGGCATTCACTGTCCCTTGACAGTGTTTAAAACTTTCCAGCTTCATTCCACATTGCAGTGAAACCTTGTTTCTGAAACCTCAGCACTTCTTTGTGAAATGACGTTCTTGGTCTGCAGCCAGCCCAAAAAGACAGTCTCTGAGGTTATCAGTTCAGCTTCAGCCCAGGAATAATCAGGGAGAGGAAAAAACCCAAAATACATTAGTGCTTGACAGCTGTATTTGACTCTGTGTAGAACCAGTTGGTGGGCTAAGGCCAACTGGAGCAAAGTAAAGTGTTTTTCTGGTTATTTTTTTAAATTCCCAACTGATAGTAGTTGGCAGAATTCAAAGCCTGACAAGAGCTCAAAAGAACCTGTATCACCCCAGAAAAGTTGATTTGAAAGATACATCTATCCCCAGGTACAGGCCGCATGCCATCCCCAATACACCCCATCAGTACTGAATGGAAATATCTGGCTGTTAATGTAGTAGGCAAAAAAAAAAGAATTTTTTAGAGGACTAAGAGAGGCATTTGGGTCACTGGAGTTTGGTTCCCTGCTATTCCTAATCACTACTGCATATCACCACCTTCACAGCTGGATCTTAGTTGCAACAGCTATAGGTTCTCAAATATCACAGCAATGCTCCCATGGGAGTACCAAGACAACAAAACCCTGAGGAAGGCCATGTTTGTTTGGGGTGTTTTCCTAACCCTACATACAGCTCTTTAGAGGATGTTAGGAGTTTTTCCTAACTTCCCAGTTTCAACTTGACTAGGTCCTAATTTGAATCAAGGTTCTTCAAGTGATGAAAAAGAAGACATACTTCACTTTTCATCTTCACTCTTCCCTGAGTTTCATGTGAGATCAGCCATCTCTACCAGGACACACTTTCAGCAATATGACCCATAGTGTGTGTGTGTAAAGGAAGAGCTTAAAATCAGGTCGCGTATAAGGTTGCATTTTCCCACTCTATCCTCTCAGCAATCACTTGTTTAGGAACCTTTCAAGGTGGAAGCTGGATTTAGGCTGTTGTATTTTTTACCAATGGAAGAATTGTTCTCTTGAAAAATATCTGGTTTTTAATCCACATCTGCCTTTGATTTCTAAAGTGACCTGTGGCTATGAGTCCTACAACATACATTTTAAACATCTGTTTCCAGAAATCCAGAAGTTTCAAAAAAACAATTTAAAAATAAGTTTCTTTGGCGGTGTCCAGTTCCTATAAATAATCCAGTATTTGCACCTCCAGTGGTCTCACTCATCCCCTAATCCACGAGACCTTAGATGAACCCAAGCTATGGGCTGGGATGCAGAAAGATAATTAATATTCAGTTCTAGGATCCAGGATTCAGCATTTTTTTGTATCCCATAAAGAGCAGAAGCAGCTACAAAACTGAGCTTCAGATGCGAACTTGCAAACTTCCTGAGACCTATGCCACCAGGATTTGAGTAGATCTCAAAGCCCACTTCAGGTTTTCAATGCTGCTGTTCTCCCATTCTGTTCCTACCTGCTTCTGTAACTTTTGCACTTGAGCATAGTATAATAACGAATATAACAGTAAGAAGAGAATAGTTTATAAACCCATATACAGTTATAGTTTCCCCCTAAAAATAAAAAAAAATATCAAAGTCAGTCTCCTGCTGAACTCCAAAACATTTTGTGAAATGAGTCAGAAATCTCCACGTCTTAGGTGACTGCTAGATCTACAGGAAGACCTGGGAGAGCTGAGGAAGGTAGTATGTGGTTGCTTTAAATCCACCATGAGAATAAGTTTTTTTAGACTATGCTTTTCCTTCTTCTGTTGATGTTCCTTGATCCTGATATATAGTATATGCCACTGAGCCTGATGAATGTAGGTCAATAGGTTGCAACTCTGGAAAACATCTATGCTCCAAACTGTCACCTTTTGCATTTTTCACTTTCAACCTTTTCTGACATCTGGGTGGGATGTGAGTGAGCCCTGGAGAAGACAGAAGCCCATCCAAAAGCTCATGTCAGACAGCTTGAAGTAACAAGCTGATATTGAAAATCCATGGATGGAAGACCTTAATGTGTGGAGATTTATGGAGTTGCCTCTGAAACAAAGTAAGAAACACATCCCTCTCACCCACCTCCTCTTTTCAACATTTTCCTTCTCACGTGATCTGAAGGACTGATCAAGCTGGGAGACAAGTTCTTGGGAGGCAAAATAATTGGGAGAGACTCGGCCCCTGCAGCACTCTCAGTACTTGCCAGGATGTGTTTACTGCCTCTTCCTAAATCTGGGAATGATCCATTTCATGGGGCAACTTTGAGACACCTTTTGCTTCCATGGGAAGTGCTTCACTTGTTTTTTTCTCACCTACATCTCCAGTGAAGAGCAAAACAATTAATGAAGTGTAATTGACGAAAGAGAAAGAAGTATAAGACAGATAGAGAAAATTGTAGGAATTGAGGGCTTTCAACATAAATCATGTTGGGCTAACTTTCCTGACCTTCCAAGCCATGTATTAAAACATTCACACAGGCAGGAGCAATGCATGCACAACTTACATCAGAAATTTGGAGACTGGGAAGCATCAGTGATGGTGACACTGGGGAGACATGGCCAGAAATCCACAGGGATGCATCATTCCTTGGAGGAGCAAGGCCATGGACCCAGAGAGATAAGGTGCTGTGGGCCAGGACCAGCAGCACATTGCCTTTATTGGCTGGAGGATCCTATTACCCAACAGGACCTGCACAGGCCACACCATGGGAATGTTTTCCAGGCAGGAGCTGCTCACATATGTATGTCCTGGTAAGAAAAATTTCCCCTCCTCTTTTCTTCCCCAACATACACATTCCATAGAGTCTTGACTAGACAGCATTTAACTTCCATCTTCTATTTAGGTACCAAGAGTCATCCTCTTCAATTTCTCCATTAGCTTCTTCCTTTTAGAAAAACAAATATTTATCAAGAAGGCAAAGCATTTAGTTTCTATTTTTTCAGGTCTCGAGTTACAAAACCAGGCACCTCAGCTGCTAACATTCTCCTTTTCTTTTTCCTTTTCTTTTTAAGAGCCCTGGTGTGTCATACTTTTACTTTTGGTGTAGAGCAGCTCTAATTCTATAAAGACTCTAATGTTGAAGGAGACAAGCAGACATGTAGTGTCTTGCATTTCTGCTCTCATTTTCTGCTCTTATATTTTGCAGTTCCTTTTGGAAGTGAGATTATTGACCTTCTATTCATTCAAAATCAAACTAATTCAGGTTGAAATAGTCTTCTATGTTTACAAAAAGAAGGAAAGGAAGCATTTACATCCTGCTATTTGAGAGAATGCTCACATATGCATGTAGGAATGCTTTATAATCTGAGCATTTAGTGTTTTTTCCTGAAATATGATGTTTTTGTTTTAGCCAACAATATCCCTGCCTCAAAGTTTTCCTCCTTCAGAAGCCTCAAGTACTTTCAGCCTTGTCTGTTTTTACTCTTGCAATCTGAACTGAACCCTTTCCACTGATTACCCGTAGTGATTAAGGTTAAATTTCAGCTGATTTACACCCCAGGATGTGCCACTGAATAATCCAGAGCTCTTTTAAAATGCAGTCATCACCTCCATGCAGTACAAGTGGGATTTGAAGTTTGCTGGTCCTTTGTAGATGTTTTTAGTTTGCAGCAAAGAAATCAGGAACAACTACAGGAAAACAGACCATGCTGAAGCACAATCCTACCTGGCAGGTTTAACTGTGCTGTAAAGTCTGTAAACTTCCATTTCTTCTATGTGTTTTTCTTCTTTCTCCATCCCCCCATTAGGTTTGTGCTAGTCAGATTTAACCCCACCTGTCTGCAGGGGATGAATTAATTTCCAGCACACTCACTCAGCACTCCACACTTTCCACTTTAAAAGACCTTGAGCCTTAGTGACAGAACAGTCAACAACACTATTAAAACATGTAAAATAGCTGTAAAACATCTCCCTCCTAGAAGTTAACTCACTCTATCTGAGGCCACATTGTGATACCACATTAACCTGGGACAGTCAGTATTTTCAGGCACTTGAAACTGAATTTCCAACCTGTTTGGGCTCAGGTATACCCTGAGATATATTTATCTATATTGACATCCTAGGTTGGGGCTCATACTCAGCACAACTGGGAAACATGTTCGCTCCTCAGCTTCAGGATTTTGGTGGTCACAATGAGCCAAGCTGTCAGCACTTTGTGACATTTAATGCATTTTCTTGCATGCTAATGCCTTTGGGTAGGAAAATTAGAGGCAGCTCCTTATGCCTGCTATTGGAAGCAAGATTCTTTTCTGGATGGGTCTTTGATTTTCCATTGATCCTGATGCTGTGAGCTCCGAGCATGCAGTGGTGGCTTGCGAGGGCAAAGGAGGCTGTGGACACTGAGTGAGCAGTGGGATACTTGGATGGGTCTGTCATGTGGGACTGTAGCCTTCTTTATTCTTCCCCATCCCACCAAGGCAGTTATACTTTCCTAGTGTCACTTTTCCAATAGCTCCAGTTGCTGCAGGCAAAAGGACAGAGGAGAGCTAATTCTGGGTGCTGAGGAATGAAAAGATAAATAAGCACCATACAACAGTGCCTCTTTTAAGAGGAGACCTGTAGGTGACAGGGAAACTTGAGCATGGCGAGCGATACTGGAACACACTGTTGTATCTCCTTTGATTTCTTTATATAACTTATACCAGGACAGGATCATGGACCACACTTGGGGGAAAGGGAAGGAACAAGAAGTCGTGACTGAGTCCATATTTGTGGCTGAGAGGCAGAAGTGGAACTCCAGGCTCTTGATCATGACAGTTCCCCACTGCCTTCCCTTGAATTATTGCCTTGATTAGCATGATGCCTTGCCCCTGGCAACCATGTGGCATTGAGTCTATGGAAGAAAATATATGAGTGTTGAGAATAATTGGTTCTTTGATATTAGATTGTGCAAAGGTCAAAGTGTACTGGGGAGAGCAAGACAGCTGAAAAGTCACATTCCCTGCAGGCACTGTGGCACTGACCTCTTGTGCCTGCAAAAACTGGGAATCACAGATAGTCTGCTGCAATGTCATGGCTTCTTGTGCTGGGGGACTGCAAGATCTCAGTGCAAACAGTGTGTTTTCTCAGCTGACAACACTGGAGCTCTTTGTAGCACCAGGCCAGGTTGTGTACAGAGGTAGTTAGATAAGCTTTTCATGTTATGTGATCTGTCTTGTTGCATTATTCTAACAAATTAGACACTACAAAGACACTCTACTTTCTGTCTGTCTATCTGTCTGCACCACCATGAGAACATTTCTGTCTTCCCCTGAACTCCAGCAGCTCTGATTTACTTGGTATCTATGAAGGATCTTGCTGTTTACGTTTGTGGGCTCTGTGGAAACCCTGTGGTCTGGTGCCCCTTGCTCATGTCCCCATCAGCCATGACAGAATTTCTTTAAAAGCTAAAGACCTTTTCAAACTGCTGACCCAAATCATCTTACTGTGAAGCTTCATCAAAGATGAGAGGATTTGCATCCATGATTTCTCTCTTTTCATAGCACCTTCCATCCTCAGAAAGACTCAAGTTTTCAAGGTAGAGCTTCTTTTCTGGAGGGTCCTACAGGAGAAGTCACAGAAACAAAGCAGTGAGATTTCAGATTCTTGCCCAGAAGACCCTGAATTTACATGAAAAGTGGGCAGCAGAGGTGAGCAGAATGCATCCAGAAGGAGGTGGTACAATATATAGTACCTGACATAATGCAGCCAGTAGTTAATAACAAGTACCTGAGGTCCTTTCTATTCAGAGGACCTTTTGGCAAAAGCCTTACTGCAGGCTGTGGGTAGATTCTGCTTTACTTTGTCACATCTCAGAAAGCTTATTTTGGGTAGGTCATTTAACTTCTTAGTGTGTTTGCCCCATTTGTGCTGTGGTGATGGAGAAGTGGAAGATGGATGGTGAAGATGCATTGCTTCTGCATCAAAATGACCAGGGGAATTGATGTTCAGGCACTACAATCCTACAAAACAATGGCTAAAATGTAGCCAGGTTATCTAGTGTGAGAGAGAACCCCTTCAGTACTCCTCTTGTGCAGACCTGTTGTGTCCCAAAGCCTCCATGCAATTATTGTAGACCTTTCCTTCACAGACAGGCTTAGAAATCATGGAGTTACAGCACTGTTTCACAACACTTATCTATTGGCTCTGGATCACTGGTCTCAGATTTAAGATGTTAACCTGCAGTGCCAGCCAGATAGGATCTCAAAGCAGAGGGGGAGATTGAGGAATGTTTTGGCAATTCCTAACCTATCCCATCCTATCTAATCCTATCCTATGCTCATTCCTTTGTCATGCTGTCTTCCACATGAATCAACCTTTAAGTGTATTAGAGAACAGATAACATTCATAGCAAACTGGGTGAAAGCCACAGTCTCCAGTGAGAAAGTGTCCTTATTTCCTTCACCCTTTCCTTGACTGTCCTCTTGCCCTTCTGGAGTACGAACCCCATTTATTCTCTTCCTGAGGTGCTGCAGGATGGTTTTTATAGTGTTTTAACTGAAGCTGAAAATTTCCAAATAATTGTATATGGAAGAGACTGAGGTTTGAAAGGGAAACCCTTTTCACTGAAAGGGAAACCCTTGGCCTGGCAGCACCAAGCAACGGGGCTCAGGCTTTCACTCCTTTTTTCCAGTCACCACAGGGTGTTTTGAGGAGGTATCAAAGTTATGACTTCCTGGCAGTAGTTATTTCTCCAGAAAAAATAAATCTACGGAAGAAAGCAAAGGCATGCTGGCTGTTTGGCTGCTTCCTCAGTGCCATATAGCATCCCCAGGGATGTTGCCTTGCAAGGTTTGCTTCCCAAGGCCGTAAGTTGGTTGATGGCTGAATGAGAAGCCTGGACATGAAGTGCCATTTCCTCCTGCTGCAGTGATCTCTGTTTAGGTCTGCTGGCCTCTGGTGTGTTACAGTCAAGACCGTGCAAAACTTCTCCCAGTGTAGTGTGAAATTTGCTCCAAAAGAGCAGAAACATCTGGTTAGTACCAGGAAGTGGTTGCTGGCTGGGTTTGGCAACAAGGGACCGCGTAGTTAATACGCTCTTACCTCATCAGTAGGTGTCACTGCAGCAAAAGACAGGGTCCAGTGGAAAGTTTCAGAGGGGAATAGAGAGGGGTACTTCAGCCAACCAACCAGATGCAGTCAGTTCAGTGCTTCCTGACTACAGCAGGAGAACGGCTATGGATCTGGGTTTATGAATTGCTTGTAATAAGGCTATAGGAAATGAGAGATTAAGGAAATGAGTCATTAAGTGATTACAAAGACATGTGGAGCACACACAGTTGTGGCCGCCAGTAACAGAGCATTGAGCAACCGTAAATTTCATCTATGGGGGTTTTGGGAATGTTCCTGCTGGACTTGTATGCAGTAGTGAGTTACGGTTCGGTGGATGTAGTTGAAATGAACCAGTAGCAAGTTTCAGTCACTCTTAGCACAAAACCCACAAAAGAGTTTTCTAAGGCTCAAAAATCACCCTCTTGATGCCAGGCCTGGTGACCTGTCTCAGGAGAAATATTTCAACAGTTAAGTAACAGCCACCCTCTGACACAGTAGGATTTAGGTCTGGACTTCAGTATGAATGAGGGAGCTTTAACCAAGGCTCAGTTTGAACCTCTTTGTCGGGGCCAAATTCTGAAAGCTGACAATGCAGCCCTATGCTAGAAACAGCTTGTGACTCAGTTTCCACATCACTGTCAATAGAGCCAGCAGCAGCTCTTCTTCCTCTGTCAAGGTGTTTGTCTGATGTGCTGGGAATGGCTTTCAGCAATGTTGTCACATGTGGAAGTGTGGATAACCAGGTCTTGGGGCTGCAGAAGGTGGGGTGGAGAGGGCAGCAGTGAGGCTACGCTTGTTTGGCAGGTACACTGCCGTCTAGTCACGGAAGTCATAAAAATGGACGCTCCATGTGTCAGCAAAACCCCCAAGTTTTTAATCCTGTTTTCTGGGAAGCACAGTCAAGAATAAAAGACCTGAAATACAGAGCAGGTCAGCCCTGCTGCCTGCTATCAAACCCAGATTCTCCTGCTCTGCATAACCTTCTTGCAGGTTCTTGTCCAAAATATGTTATGCAGGAGGTTCAACAATCATGTTGCCAAGCAGTCAAATACTATGAAAGAAGAAAATGAGGCAGTAGCTTTGATGCTATCCTAATGGATTTACTAAAGACATACAAAAAGCCCTGGTGGCCCAGATACAGAAGAAAATTAAACAATATGACACAGGTTCTCTGAATCCTTTCTGAGAATTTTTTTCACAGCATTTTTCCTCCAGAGTATGTTGGTTTTGTACCAGCACCTCTGCAAATTGGCTCAATGCTCTGTGTCTTGTTTACTGCTAGTTCCTTCTCCAATGTATCTAATTCCCCAACCTACTCTCTAGACAGGAACATAGCTACAGATGCAGGGAGGAAAAGGTACATTTGGTCCCCCCTCTACCTGGTAACAGACTGACATGGAATGAGGCCTCTCAAAAGAGGTATCCGGGTTAAAAAAACCAAAAGCTAAGTTTTCATTCCTTTTCTCTCAGTTTTATTTTATATTTACATTCAGTCTGCTCAGATCCTTGCTGGTCTTCCATGCAAACAGTATTTTGTGTGCATACGGCTTTGCTTCACACAGAAGTTAATCACAGCTGAGCAAAGACTGGCTGCAGTGCTTATAGTCACAGTTCAGTTTCACCCACTCTCCAGACTAACCACTCAGGCTCTGCATAGAGAATGCAAACAAAAATAATTTCCTTATTGGTTTTGCTCTCTCATTTTCCCTTCTCTCATGGAACTAGTTGTCTTAGGAGGCTGAGACACTTCAGAAACCTCTCTAGTGGGCTCATAGATGGTGGAGGATGGAGCAGAAAATCCACCGTTCATGCCGTTGTAGCAGAAGCAGTAGTGCAAGCATCGGTGTGTACATAAGAGGCTCCGTATATGAGAGTTCCTGATCCTATGACTTTAAATCTGACTAGATAAGAGAGTCAAAGAGTGTGAGGTGAAACAGAAGCCCAGAGAGCTGAAAAGATTTGTCATAGCAGATCTGGGACTGGTGCCCAAGCTGTCTAAGCACAGCTGGGTGATGATATTATGGTTATTATTAATAATAATAATAGTTAGTGTGCCAAAAGCTGGTGTTAGAGTAGGACTAAAAGAGATCACCAAATTGAGCAGAGTGTGGTGAACATTTTTGGCCAAAGAACACATCAGTGTTGACGTCTTTCAAAATCTCTCAGGTATTTTGAAAACAAACTTTACAATTAAAAATAGGCATTGCACTTAAAAGCAAGGGGAAAAAAACGTTTCTAAATTATCTAAGTAACAAATAAGTGTAAAAGCCTTTCAATTTCAGTCTAATAAAACATTTCATTTAGATCCAAAATCAGCCTTTTTCTTTCATCCAAAATCTCAAAAGATTATAATGTTGGTTGAGCCTCTTCTTCCTCTCTGATTTTTCCATTTTGGTGATCAGACCAAAATACGTAGCACTCAGCAAGCTCCACTCATAAATCCTAAGAAAAAAGCGTGTCCCATGGACTACATTAAACTTTATTATGTAGACTTTTCAACAATGAAAATCTCTCTCCCAGGCATTTTAACTACATCACCACAGTAACTATCCTACCATGCTACAACTTCTACTACAATATTTCTTTGTTGCACAGATAACTGTGACCAAGCCCTTGCTAACGTAATTCATGAGAGGGAGCAGCATGATTGAAACAATACTCACGCTTCAGGGTTGACCTCTAAACCTGTCATAAGTCACAAGTGTCAAAATCAAGCAAGGTTATACAGGGGAGGTTATGAAATTTCATCACTTATACAGATGTTGGATTTTCTATGCCGTAATGACAGGCAACTTACTTGATTGTGTATATTCTGATGAAAAGAACAAATTTACTTTATTTTGATTGTTTTTCATTTTTAGGTGATTCTCACCTTTTCTACAGCAGCTTATTTTCTGTACTGTCTTTAGAAAATTTCCTTTTTGTTTGGTTTGTTAGTATTTCTCTGTGTGAGACAATGCATCAACACCTTTCCTTCTGAACAAATTGATCCAAGAACTGTATTGCAGAGATATTTGCTACCTGATGAAATGTAGAGACAAGTGGAAGTAGCTGTTTCACAGAACAATGCCTTCAAAAACTAAGGAAAGGAAAGGAAAGGA
>VYZT01029115.1:0-26949 GCA_013400735.1 Pomatostomus ruficeps | reverse complement strand
ACAACCAACCAAAAAACCACAGTATTGATGTACCTTGTTTTTAATTTCTTTTTCTTTACAGATTGATTAAAGAAAACAAAAAGCATCAGGAACTGATTTTGGAAATTTGCTCAGAAAAGGACAACTTAAAAGATGAGTTGAAAAAACGAACAGAAACAGAAAAGCAGCATCTCAGCATTATTAAACAGGTACAGATAACAAAACAGAAGTACTGATTAGAATCTCACTTGTATGCAATGTCACTATTGCCACTGTTTAACCCATGCTTATTATCCTAAGCTTTTTAAGAGGATAAATCTGCTCTTGCATTCCAAGAAACTGTCTAAAACCTTCAGTGTCTTTGGATAAACTGACTTTCTGGATTCACATCATTTAAGTGTTCTGTATCTGGAAGTCTCTGCTGGGGTAGTATCAGGTAGTAAATAAGGCCTTTCCTCAGGGACTTGTTAGAACCACAGCAGGACAAGGAGGACCATGGTGAGCATTGGTGTAGGCTGCTTTTAGAGTGGGAGGAAAATGTTTCACACCAGGTGTCACTGCTTGTCTGTTGTCAGCTATCTGCTGATATCCCTGCAGCTGTCTGGCCAGCTTTATAAACTGATTACAGGTTTTATCTTGAAAATCTGGCATTGAAAATACTAATTTCTGTTTGTCCAGGTGCTGGTGACTATCCTGGTTGTCAGGTTTCTTTGTTGGTGTCTGCATCACACAGAAATCTGTTCACACAGCAGGGTGTCAGGCTTGAAGTGTTCTAGAGGAATATATTCATGTAATATATTCATATATTCATGGTTCATTTCAGAGAATATTTGCAAATCCATGATGTGATTGAAAATTGAATTGAAAAGTGTTATTTTTAGGCTAGAAATTGGAATTACTTGTCCCTGAATAAACCAGTATGAGCAGCTCCCTCATTCTTTCTTGTCTGTATTTCCATGACAGCACTGTATGATTTCATGAAGCTCTATCATGCAGTAATTGCTTTATTCCATTCTGAAAAAAAGTATTTGTGAGGGAATTTGTGATATTACATGCATGCAAGTGATTCCAGAAAATATTCTTTTGGGCTGTAATGGTTTTATATGGTGGCTGATAGCACCTGAAGTTGTAAGAGACATTGCAGTGAAACACTTGAGGTTTTTCATTTGGCGTGGGAGTGTTTTATTGTTAGAATTTCTGAATTACTGTCTTATGGTAACTTCTAAGTAAATGAAAGCTTTGCCGCACTCACAGCTCTAAACAAACTGTACCTGCCTGCTTGTACATCTGAAATTTTGTCTGGCAAATGATGCATTTGCAGACATGAACAGAGTGTGGTCAAGTCATGGTGTGGTAACAGAAGCAAATTAGGTGGTTCTTGCCTCTTACACAGAGCTTGGAATTGCACAAAATATAAGACACTGACCCTGAGATCTTGCCCCTTCTCCCTGAAAGCAAACAACACCCTGTAACCTGGGTGAGTTGGCTTTCCCCTGGGACAAGAGGAGAGTCACTAGGCACAATCTGAACAACACTTGGGCCATGTCACAGCCCGTGAGCCACCACGCTGCTCCTGCTGGACTTGCATGACTTGGCAGGGAACCCACTCTGGGAAGTGATCCAGTTAACACTGGGGATTATTCTTCGGCTGGATCAGGTCTCTCACTTGGTTCACTAGGTGGCTAAAAGAAGTGCCAGCACGATGACTAAGCTCATCTTTGTTTGCTGAGTGATATTTCAATGAATTAATTCCCAGTCCAATTCAGTATGGATGCATGGCTGCTTTGCTGGCATGGTGAAGGATATGGCACAAGGATAGGAACTAAAGGGTGGAAGGTGAAGCAACCTCAGATTGCAGCCAGCTCTGCTTTGGCAGCTCAACACTTGCTGTCAATCTGTTATTTTGTGTAGTAAATTACTGTGCCTTGTGTTTTATTTGAAGCATCTTCAGTCTCACTGAAGATGAGAATTGACATCTTTCATGCTTTTACTGTCAGGCAAAGCTAGATGTTTATATGGTGGTTGCAGCTTGACAGGTGTAAAATACAGGTAAATATCTGTTGAAGCATCTAATTCTGCGTGAAATATGCCTGCCTGTATAAAACATGATCAAAGAGTTGTTTTCCCTATAATTATATCATGATGTTGTATTTTAGCTGGAAGCAAGAATAGAAGAGCTTAATAAAGAAGTGAAAGCTAGCAAAGACAGACTTGTAACTCAAGATGCAGCAGCCAAAAATACTATTCAGCAGTTGCATAAAGAGATGGCCTTTCGGATGGAACAGGTAATATGGAAAACCTTAAATTACTGAACATCTGCATTATTGAACAAACTTGGTCCTTGTAGGAAACATATTAGATACTAGATAAAACAAGATTTTACAAAATCAGAGCTCCTATTGTGCAGATATATGTACATTTTTGATGACTGTCAGCAGTGAATTTCCAAATAGTTAACAACTCTTTAAAGTGCCTGATAACTCTTAAAAAATACCTATTTTTATATGTATTGAATTCAGCCCTCAAAGAAATCTCATTTTCTTTACCTGTAAGCTGAACTTGATTCAAAAGGAGCTAAAAACTGACAGTAGCTTTTTTCAGACAGGCTGTCAGAAAATGAATATTTTTCTCTATTCCAGCACAAAGCTCATATTTTGTCTTTATGTATTACTGAAATCTGAGATTTTTTTTCCATCTTAATATCATATTATGCCAAGGATTTTCTCTGTTGCATGTATTCTAAAGCTCAGTGTCTGATTTTACTTTTTTCTTAGTGCTGGGGTGGGGGAAATCTGTAAAAGTAAGCCACTGAAAGGGAGCCATATGAAAAATAAGCCACTGGATTGTGCAGTTGGCATGTGGATGAAGGAAGGCAGAGGACCAGTACTGTGCATTTGCAAAATTATTTTGTTCCTGAACTTTGTATTACTTTCCTTCTAAACAAGAAATTACTAATGTATTGATAACTCATTTGAGATGTTGAACTGTGAAGATGCAGCTGCTTAGATATACATTTACTGTTAGCAGTATGAGTAATTTCAGTGCTTAAGAGGGATTTAACTAAAGTTAGTCTTTGCCAAACTGGAGCTTTTGAGTCCTGCCTTGTTATGCTACTCTACTGCAGTATTAAAAATACCCAGTTAATTAGCAAGTACAAGATTTGATTCATTCTGGTTTGGTGTTTTTCAAGGCAAACAAGAAATGTGAGGAAGCCCGCCATGAAAAGGAGACGATGGTGATGAAATACGTCCGAGGGGAGAAGGAGTCACTCGACCTCCGAAAGGAGAAAGAGGTCCTTGAGAGGAGGCTGAGAGATGCAAACAAAGAAATAGAAAAGCTTACAAATAAAATCAAACAACTTTCTCAGGAGAAAGGGAGATTGCACCAGCTCTATGAAGCTAAGGTACTCCAAGTATTGCTGTATGACTTGATTAAAAGCACTGTCAGAACAACCTTATCACTTGTTTGCTGTTGTACTTGGTAAAAGAAACCTATTCTCATTTAGGTTTTGCTGCACAGCTGTGAAAGTGCCTTTCCTCCAAGGAAAGGGGAAAAAGTTACTCAGTTCCCATTGCAATCTTTCAGAAGCTCCTTTTAATACTTCCCTGAATATTAGTTTGTGAAACTTTAGTGATTTTTTTGGACAAAATTGAGAAGACAGCTTGTTGCAGATGTCTAGATTTTGAAGTAATTTCTAGCTTCGTATTTTTTTAAAGCTGCAATGGCATTAAATTATTGCGGTATTTTTATTCTTTTTTTCCATTTTCACTCTGTATTTCATCTTTTGTACTACTAAAAATGGATAATAAAGCGATAGGTTTTTTCATCCAAAATTTTACCACTCATTTTATAAAGCAGTAAGAGATTACTATTAAATTATCCAAGTCTTTTTGTATTGTTCTTCACAGCTGTGTTTTACAATTCTATTTCATGTGGAAGATCCAAAAATGAATAAATTACTAGGGATAAAACTTTAATTTGGGCCTCTTCTGAGCAATGGTAGTGTGCACAGAAGGATACATCTTAAAAGTCCTAAAATCTACGCTTCTGAAGCAAAAATCACCTCTGTGGTCCTTTGTCTTTTAACAGATACATAATATTAACATATACTAACAACAATGCAACCTTACCTTGCTATTCAAACCACAACACTAATGGGCTTTTTTCCCACTGGATTAAAGCACTATTGGGCATTCTGAAATATGTGCATGGTTTTGCAAAATCCAGACATTAAGGAAAAAAATAAACTTGATAACTGCGCAGGAGTCTTGTAGAAACACTGGATCATTTGATTCTGTTAAAAACCTGTGAAATTTTCTCAGGATGGTGAAGCCACTCGACTCAACAGAGAAATAGAAAAATTGAAAGAAGAAATCAATTCTCATGTTATCAAAGTAAAATGGGCTCAGAACAAATTGAAAACAGAAATGGATTCGCACAAGGTGAGTGAAGTGGTGCTGATACCATTACGTGAAAATAGAGTCAGAGTAATGTAGTTATTATAGTGTTTACTTTTGATGTACTGTTTCTAAAGTGGTTTTTCTGTTTAATTTGAATACCTGCAGCAAAAGTCAGAATAGTGCTCTTAAATAGTGAAATGGAAATGTTGAAAGGATGTGAAGGGGGGATATTTTGGAAGATTCTCTTTAATTTGGTCATCAAATTTTAATTTTTTGTTAAGGTTTCTTGGGGGCTTGTCTGTTTGAAATAGGTTATCTTTGTTTTTAAATGATAGAGTTAAGTCTGTCTGAAAATATGCATGGCACATAAGAGATGCTTTTATTGTGCCTTCAGTGTTGGGTCAAATGGAATTGCATGAATAACAGTTGAATAGAAGCAAGGGCAAAAGTAATGTTGGACTTTCTGTTTGGTTGATTCAGACTGAAAGGAAGGTTTTATTATTAGAAATGTGCTTCTCAGATGAAGTTAAGTAAACAGGTTTTACTAGGTTTAACCCATTCTTTTAATTACTGCTTTTGTAGGAAACCAAAGAACGCCTCAAAGATGCAATGACAAAATTAACTGAAGCAAAAGAAGAAGGAGATCAGATAAGGAAAAACTGTCAAGAAATGATAAAATCATACCAAGTAGGCACAGTTTCTCAAGAGGTCAAATTATTGTTTAATGCCTGAGTCTTCTGTTTCATTTTTTTCTAGCTTAAGCTGTAGCAGGGAAGAATTATCCTGTGCAAGCTCCAAAGCTGAGATGAATAGTGACTGGTTTCTTTACTGGGAAGTTGTTAAATGAAAGGGAAAATGTTTATCTTGATTGGCATGCTGCGTGGGGGTCTCTCTTGGCATGGTCAGGATTAGCAGAGATGTACATAAAGGAAAGACTCAGGGATGTGAAAAGCTGTCAGTACACTCATAGCATAGAAAGGGAAACATAAAAATCTTAAAACTCACATTTCTTCAATCCCTTTAGGAGACAGAAGAAATTAAATCAAATGAATTGGATGCACAATTACGAGTAACTAAAGGAGAACTAGAGAAACAAATTCAGGAGAAGTCTGATCACCTGGAGGTAAATATGTGGTGTGTGAAGTCCACTTTGTGGTTAAGAGATTTTAATTTCAAGAATCTTATTTTAAGCTGCTTACAGTTTTTCCAAATTCTTTTAGTTTTGTCTTTTTTGGTGGTCTAATACTAAATCTGCCCTTCAGTATTGCTTTCTGGAGGATGTCTTCAGGTACTACCTTGGATTCACTTATTAAAAACAAAGGTGGAAAATAGGATCTAATGAAGGTGAAATAACTGCTCTTTCATTTATAAACATGAATGTTGCTGTAATTAAAAGCACAAATTCAGATGACAGGCAGGCGTTTCTCTGATCAGTATTTTGCTGAGATACATGACCAGGAGAGACAAGGACCGGCCTCTGTTCTTTGTAGAGATTTGCTAGCTCAAAGTGAAATTCTCTTAACAATGCTGTATGTGCCCACATCTCATCTGTGCACATGCCACCTTCAGAGGTGACCAAGTGCCAGTTTGCCTAGAGCTTTCCCAGGGGCTGTTGTGCCACAGATTTGTGTACCTAAAACCAGAGTGTACAGTCTTACTTTTCTTCTTGGTTCTCCTGAGAAAAAAGGAGCTTTGAGGTTTTGCTTTGCTTTTCAAATAGGTAAACTAACCCTTTGGGGTACCTGTTCTGCCTCAAGCCCTCTCAGCTGTTGGTGACCTGTATTGGCCTAGGGTTTTTTTTAAGGTGCTACTGTACGTTTAGTTTTCTCAATGAGCTTTTTGCCCTCTGAAAAGGTGCATCATGCAAAAATAAAAGAACTGGAAGACTTGAAGAGAACATTTAAGGAAGGCATGGATGAGCTTCGAACACTGAGAACAAAGGTAACGTGTGTTGGATTGGAGTGGGGCTGGAAGCACAGGGTTGGGTTTTTGGGACAAGAATATATTCCATCCCTTAGCTGTACTTTTACTACTTCAGGAATAAACAGTGTGATTAGAGATTGGCTGGCATGAGACTGGAAGGGATACCTAATTGTGGATTCTGGATAGTTTTTTTAGGGAGTGTGAGTTGATCCATAACACAGCAGTGTTTTTTTTCATGCTGTGCACCTCATTTGGCTGAAAAGTTGAGAAACATTTCAAGTTTGTAATCTTGTAAATGTTTTAAATCTTGTAAATTTAGTATAAATAAAATACTTGTAAGCTTCTCTGCCTGTGAAATGAACTTTGTAGAGTTCATACACGTGACCTCTGGTAAGCAGTTGTTCTATCCATAACTTGTGGGCAGTTTATGGAATCGCATGCCAGTCCCTCTCTCCAGAGCAGGCATCTAGCTCAGTAGGGCTGTAGAAAAAGGGAGGAAGACATACTAAGGTGTTGGCTTGGTAACTGGAGAAACATCCTATCTGTAGATCCTGGTCCATTAGGGTGATAAGTTTGAGTCTTTGGACAAAACTAATGTTAATCACCCTTGCTGAATTTCAGGGTTTTTTTCTGACTCTATTTGATCTGAAATACTTTGGGATATTGCTGTAAGTTACTTGGAACCACCAGAAAATGAACACATGAGCTTTGTACAACAGTCTAGACATATGATTAGAATAATTTAGCTCTGAAGTTTGTAACACTAAATAGTTTCTGGTTTTATTTTTTTTCCTGTTTAGGTAAAGTGTCTAGAGGATGAGCGCTTAAGAACAGAAGATGAGTTATCCAAATATAAAGAAATAATAAATAGACAGAAAACTGAAATTCAGAATTTACTGGACAGAGTCAAAACTGTAGATCAGCTGCAGGATCAACATCAGAGGTACAGCTATGCACTTTGAGTAATGATTTTAAAAATCTGAGATGTGGAAGGGTTTTCTTTATTGAAATTTTTGATGCTTTAAATCTATTGTAATTTGAAGAATACCTGTCCTAATGTAAATCAATGGTTCTCATACTGGGAGATAACCTTGGTGGCCTCTTATAAAACAAGGGGGTTGAGATGGATAAATCTAATTCAGTGTCCCTCATTATTAGAATATGAAGTTCTTAATTTTCAGCTTACTGTATAGGAAGTTATGTCTCCTACATGTCTGCCCAGTGCTTGTTTTATTAAAAGAGAGGAGGGGAAGCAACTAAACTGGAAAGATAAATTGCTTTAAAATTGTTATGGATGAATGGAAGTATTTAATGAAAAGAATTTTATGCACTTGACAGATGCTGTATTCAGACAGTGTGAGGCACTTGTCTTTCTAATGGACTGGAATTCATTCTGCTGTGTCAAAGTTTGCTCATTTAAGAATGTGAGGGAAATAATCTCCGGGGAGGGCTGGGCTCATGCACGATTCAGAAGTGTCTGAGCATGGTCTGTGTGGTACACATGGACTGGGACATAGCAATGCTGTCCACTCTGCTGGTTCTAGTGGTGTTGCATAAATGGAGGTAGATAAATGTCGGATAAGCAGAACCCACCCATGTGTTTGTCCCTCTTGTGCTGTTAAACAGTTCTCATTTATCATTGAAAAGTATTTCAGTAATTACAGGCCTTTCTCAGGGTTTAGCAAATGAACCTCTTTCCATTTGGTGTGTGCTGGTCACCTGTATTGTTACGGTGCCATCAGCCTTTCCGGGGACACTGCAGTGTGCTAGAGACTACTGGAGCAGACACTTGGATCAGTAACAGTTATTTTTCACTTGGAATCTTGCCAAATGAATTAACATAACTGTGATCAAAGTGTGAAACTACAAATGTGTTTCTCCAGTTATCTTTTCCTCTCAGTAATTGAGACATGCTTAAATTTGTCTCCCATTCTTATGCAATTTGGATGGGTTTTTTTCAGTATTCTTTCCATACAACATTTATTATCCCTACATCAAATTTCATATTGTCTTCTATTTCAATTTCAAGGCAGACATTCTGAAATGTATAAAGGGCTATATTATAAACTGAACGTTCAGCTGTCTTTGTTCACTGGAGGAAAATTATTTTAGGTTGAACTTCATGGCTGAATTGGATACTGATGATCTCCAGTGTTCCCTGGTTTCCTTCATATGCAAATTTTTAAGGATAAGCTAGACATCTCTTTTAGAATGGTCTAAACCTTTAATTTTGTCTGGTCCACGCCTGACTGCTAGGCAGAGATTTCTCCTGTCATAATGAAACAGCGTATTTGAAAATGTAAAATATAAGCATAGCCTTCTGGCATAGGTTCTTAAATGGGAGCTACAGGTGAGATACTTTGCAGTGCACATGACTGGGTCTCAGCTGTTCTTGGTGAAACAAATCAATACAGAATTGTTGATTTAAAGTGATCTGATCCTCCTCATAATTACACTGTCTGTCAGGAAATTAAATTAGATGTGTGCTCTTGCTTTGTGTAATTTTAATTTTATTTTTAAATTTGAATATACACACTCCCTATGAGAAAGTTGAGCTTTTTTCTGCTGATGTTAGGAAGTAAAGTTTTAAAAAAGGTATATAAAGTCCTATGATTGAAGAATTAATGAAGTAATATTGCAAGAGCAAATGAGAGGGATGTTTTAAGTCTCTAACATTTTTAACAGCTATTTAATTTTGGAATTAATTTCAGATACTTTCTCTAGAATGTTGATGACAACTGAAGCTGCGGCATTTTTCACTCAAATGGATTGGATGTGATAGATCAAAAGTCTCCTAATGGCAGTCTTTCAGTAGAAACAAAAACTTGTAGAGGGGAGGGACTTGTTTTTGGGGGGAGGAGTAGTGGAGTCAGGCAGGCCCTTTGATTCAGAGCAGCACAGCTTCGATAAGGTGAGTCAGGAATCACCATACTGCTGTCCTAGAGAAACTCCAAACTGGAGAATTTCCCTGTCTCTTAAAGACAGGTCCTCTTACGGAATGGCCACCTTTGTTGGGTTTGCAGACCTTCCTGTTACCTACCTCTGGTTCTGAGGGTTTTGTTTGTACCCTGATGTGAAGGTCATATGGAGATGTTGAATATGGAGAGATGGCCTTTCTTGAGCAGCTAATGCTGGAGTGTCCTTGTGTGGGGTGCAGCAGTCAGTCACTTCAGCACTGCAGTGTGTCATGAAATGAAGTGAAACCTCCCTTGGCATTTAAAATGATCCAGTGACTGACAGATGCCCCAGGGTCATTAATGGTTCCCCTGCCTTATTTGGACTTGACCCGAATGCCTTTATTTCAATAAAGCTTCATGTCTTTAAGCTCAGATTATCCCTAATGAGATACAATTGTATTGACAGAGATGAACAAGAAATCAATGCTTTAAAGGAAGAAATAGATGGTTTCAATTCTCTGATTGCTGATCTTCAGAAGGACATTGAAGGTAGTCGGAAAAGAGAATCTGAGCTATTGATATTCACTGAAAAATTAACCAGTAAGAACGCACAGCTTCAGTCTGAAAACAATTCCTTACAGAGCCAGTTGGATAAGCTTTCTTACAGTGAAAGAGAGCTGCAGACTCAGCTGGAGTGTGTTCAACAGGCTAAAGATGATCTGGTGAGTACAGTGGGCAGCTTGTTTTTGCTCTAGTAAGATGTCTGGTGCTGATAAAGATGTGGCACATGAATCGCACCTTGTGTCTTCACTTACCTGACTGCAGTTTCTCGTTGAGTTTGCCATTAGTAGCAGTGAGATATGAACACCTCATGTTCCCAGGGGGAAAGAAATCCTGAGGCACACTGCACCTGAATGAGGAGGTGTCACTGTGTTGCTCTTTGTCTTTTTGGGAGCAGGGAGTTGTTCTCTGTGCAACTGTAATTGAAACAGACAAGAGGTTATAATTTGTGAAATTTATTACTGTCAGCTGTTCCTCAGGTCCTGTTTGTACTATGAGATAAATGTAATTTTTAATAAACATAGTGTGTCATGGAAGGTAATGTGACTCTGTACTGTATCATGTAGATGTCTTGGAGATAGTTGAAGAATCTTACTGTTCATGTGAAGTGCTAGTGTTCAGCCTAAGTAATAAATGTAAAGTGTGAATGACTCCCAGGTGAAGAGTGCAGTTAGGGGTGTTGAGCATGCGTTATGGTTAGGCTAGAATGTTTCTGTGTATAACTGAAAAGAAAATTGCTATTTCAGGCCATGAGGTTACAGAAGGAGGAGGATCAGCGAAAGTCAGAGGTTGAGACCCTGCAGACTCAGCTGGCTTCAGAGCAGGAAGAACTGTCAGCACTGAAGACCCACGTGGATGAACTGAAGGATGACCTGGCTACCCAGAAGCGCAAGCACACAGCAAACCTGAAAGACCTCACGAAACAACTTCAGCTAGGTGGAGATCATTTTCAGTTATGAGTCAGCCCCATCTGTAACCCCTTCACAGTGTCTGCTAGAGAGTCAGGTGCTCACTGCTTGAGTGTCACCCTTCAAGCTCTCCCTGTCCCTGAAGACAATGAGAGTGAGCAAGTTAGACCTTATGGAAACTGCAGTTACAGGCCTTTGTGTTAATTTTCAGTCTAAAATGTAACTTTTGAAGTGGGCTTAGACATAAAATGAAAGATTTATTTCAAAAGAGCTTAGTCTTTGTTATGATGTATCTGACTACGGAAATGTCACCATGGGTATATATGGATCCTGGTTTGTGTAGGAGTATATTCCAAAGTTGCCAGAAGTTTCCTAGCTGCTGACTTTATCAGGAATTGCTGGTGACAGTTTTTTTTTAGTACATTAAATAGAGCACTTCAGT
This sequence comes from Pomatostomus ruficeps, assembly GCA_013400735.1. Classification (NCBI taxonomy): domain Eukaryota; kingdom Metazoa; phylum Chordata; class Aves; order Passeriformes; family Timaliidae; genus Pomatostomus; species Pomatostomus ruficeps. Next base: position 15,839 of record VYZT01029115.1, on the reverse strand, counting down.
TTTTAAAGCTGAATATGGAGAGACTGATGACTAATTTTGTCTACAAATAGAAGTCATCAAATATCCAACAATGCATATGCTCTGAATGCAAATAGACTTGAAGATAATCAAATGTGTTTGAAATGTGTTTGAAAGAAGAGATGCTGTTGGCACTGTGCAAGACAAGTTCCATGTCCCTTTTTGTGCACATAGGAACAGCTGTGTGCTTTCCCTCTTGATCCCTATTGAGTGGTGCTTCTGGCACAAGTACTGCACTGCTGCCTGTAGTGATACAGCTATGAGATGCTGGAACAGACATGCCATTCAGTAGTAATTTACATGGCAGACCTAATCAAAAGTAAAATCAAATTGAAGTCTTGCTGTTCCCAGTTAATCCTGTATTTGACATTACCCCCTTCAAATGCAACTGCTGCAGTGTGTAGGGATTGTGGTGGATGTTACATCCAGGTGCTTCATGGCCCGGGCCAGAGAGAGGTGGGGAGCTGTTTGGGTTTGGGTTTTTAGTTGCTACCACTGTCAGCTGTCAAACCATGTTAAATTAGTGGAGGTCAGAGAGGATTAGAGGTTCTGTATGTTGGGTAACACTGTAATTTTTAGTTCTTACTCTGCTATTGGTAATAATCATTTTGTTAATATGTTTAGCACGGAGGAAATTGGATCAGATGGAAAATGGTAATTATGACAAAGAAGTCAGCAGCATGGGGAGCCGTTCCAGTTCATCAGGTAATGGAGCACATAGCAGGGCTGCCAAACAGCCCTTCAGTCTTAACAAAGTTGCCATAGTGTGCTTGGTCTTTGTGTGGTTTGTGCATATGCAGTGTGTGGGCAGCCTCCCATTAAAACTGACAAAATAGCCTCTAAGCACCAAAATGCACTTGGCTGACTGCAGTTGTAGGTGCTTATTATGAGATTAAAGTGTAATGTTTATGTATTTTGGTACTTTTTAAATACCTGCCTTTTTATTTTGTTGCTTTTATGTTTGGAGGAAGCTCAGATGACTCCAGTTTAAAGAGGATGCTTTTACATGCCACTAGAGGCAAAATAAAAATGAGCAGTGACTTCCAGCATTGTTTAATTGCCCTATTGACAGTTGCAACTGTGTAAATGAGAAATCAATTAGCATCATTAGAGACACCAGTGAGTTTATGTAATATTCATTACTTTCTATCCAGTTAGAACTAAAGGAGTGATCTTTAGCACTGAAAACAACATCTGTTTCCTTCCTCGATATCCTTGGGTTTTAAGTTGGGTTAGTTCAGTCCAGATGTCCTGTAATGTCACTGTGTGAGAGAGACAAATGCTTGGAAAGAAAAGCAGAAAGTAAAGAAGATGCTGCAAGCTCTAAGTGATCAGTGCTGCAGTGTTTATGTGTAGGGCATTTGTGAGTCTCCAGTTTTCATAGTACTGTAATTTTAGTTTACTCCAAAACACACATTTAAAACCAGCTCAGTCTTGTGCAAAGTAAATGAATAAGAAGGTGTTTAAGTAGGAATAAGCATTCCTGAAGGGAGCACACTTACACCAAAGGCAGTGCACCCACAGGAGGGGGCTGCACTGCTGTCCCAGCATGTCCCATTTAAATGGTGTAAGGCTGGTTTAGAGAAAACCCCACAGACATAAAGGGAAACTGGCATCCTGAGGAAAGCATCCTAAGCTCCTGACAGGTAGTGAGTACATGCACTTCTCTGCTGGGGGAACTTCACCTGGTGTGAAAGCCAAAGGAGTTTTTAAAAATGCTGATGTGTTGGCAGGGTCCCTTAACGCGCGCAGCAGCAATGAGGATCGGTCCCCCGAGAACACTGGCTCTGCAGTGGCTGTGGACAGCTTCCCAGAGGTGGACAAGGCTGTCTTGGTTGAAAGAATACTAAGGCTGCAGAAGGCACATGCTCGAAAAAATGAGAAGATGGAGTTTATGGAGGATCACATTAAACAGCTGGTGGAGGAAATCAGGAAAAAAACCAAGTATGTTCTGTGTTCTGTTCATGCAGGTTTTCAGTGCTGAGTTGATGCACTAGACAAGTATTCTGGATTTTACATAAGAAAAGTAATTGTCTAAATGAAAATGCTTAAAACAGTAAAAATATTGCGTGGCAGGAGATTTCAAAAGTAGAATTAGTTTTGGGGTTTTTTCCCTTTCTCCAGCAGATAGTAATTGCCAAGTTTTTGGCAATTCTTACTATTACTAAATTTTTTTTTCAGGAGGAATAAACTGCTTCAAGTGGGTTTTTGGTAGCAAAATGGTCAGGAGGTGGCTGATTTGAGGTGGACTGCTGCCACTGGCTAACAGAAGAGTCCATTCTCCTCATGTGCTTAAAAGGGTGCTGATTTTTTTTTGTTTTGGAAGGAGAATCTGCATTATTCCAAATGGTAGTCTGGTGTACGTATCAAACAAATGATGTATCTGAGCCAAAGGTGGTCAGTAGTGAATGTATGAGCCAAGGCTCCACTTAAATGGAAATCTCATCTTACAGGATAATGTGTGGAAGTTCAGTGAGGAGGGAAAGAAATGCTGGCATGTGCCTGCTTCTGGAAAGTGCAGTGCCTGTTAGGAATAGCCCTTGCTTAAAGAGTCCATACATTTATGCCCAGCTGGTACCATTTCACAGCTCATGATCACAGCTTGGGAAGACTCTTGAGAAGGGACTTTGTAGTTTTTGTCTCATGTATAGAAAGCTTAAGATTCCATGTCTGGAGTCCTTCAGCAAAGAAAAGTAGGCTTTTAAAAATTGCCTTTCTTGTCCCAGTAGGTTTTCAGAATACTTCTAAATAAGTAAACCCTGCACATTGTAGTCTCTTGGTTTCCCAGCATTTCCTATATCATCACTGGTGTTCCACGTTTTCCTCTGACTTAGAAATTGCAGGAGTAAATTTTTACTGCTTTTTTGGTAATACAGTACTGCTTGAAAATAAAATTACGTCAGGAATCTGAAGTTACTTCAGTGTCTGACTCTTCTCTGCCTTGTAATGCTATGATGTTGTTTGTTTTTTATTTTTTTATCCTCCAGAATTATTCAGAGTTATATTCTGCGGGAAGAAGCTGGAACACTGTCATCAGAGGCCTCTGACTTCAACAAAGTACACTTGAGTAGGCGTGGTGGGATTATGGCATCTCTGTATACATCTCACCCTGCAGACAGTGGGCTCACGTTGGAACTCTCCTTAGAGATAAACAGGAAGCTTCAGGCTGTGCTAGAAGATACATTACTGAAAAATATTACATTGAAAGTGAGTAGCTGTGCCAGTTCTTCCACACATTCTTGTGGTTCTCAGATACTCCCTTCACTGCATGCTGTTAAAGGCTTTTCAGAAGTCAGCTCATTGTGATTTGGTGCCACTGACAGTGTTGGGGTTAACCAGGGCGTTTCATGACATGATTCCATGTACCGTTGGAGATCTCTTCCTGTAATTATCATTCCCCTTGAATGCTAGGGGAACTAGCATTCTACTTTCTAGACATCCTGTAGAACACTGGTAACTGCAAAAAAAGTCTTGCCGAGAGCTTTGAGTCTTTTATTGAAATGAGCTTGTTTTTATCTGACTCTGTCTAATCATTTGCATTTGCTCTGGATACTTGAAAGTATTAACCTGCTGACATAAGCAGTAATTTTGACTTAATAGTGCATTTTGTGCTGATGGACTCATTTTCCCTGTATAACTTACCTTATCATTTCCCCCCTCCAAGGAAAACCTGCAGACTCTGGGAACAGAAATAGAACGGCTTATTAAACACAAGCATGAACTGGAACAGAGAATAAAGCAGACATAACTAGAACTTCTGGGGACTAGCCAACGTGAAGATGCAGAAAAGGCAGATGCTACAGACCACTGTGTTTTACATTCTGCCTGCCAGCACAAGCATCTGGGTTTTTGCAAAAGAAACCTTTGACCACACAGGCTCACTCGTGTGAGAGATCGACAGGGTGTGGTTCTGTCTACCCAGTACCAGCCTGAGGCACTGCTGAAATTCACTGCACACTACATTGATCTGAAACTTCTCTTTGAAATGACATATGGATGCTTTGCAGTGCAGACTATGTTTGGAGTGAGTTGCTGTGAGATTTTAATTTCTGCACTGTATAATTAATCAGTCTCTTAATGATGGAGCTTGAAAAAAATAAAGCCAATTATGTCTTAGTTGCTATTGAACATATCCAGTGTTACTGAGCTTTAAGGGCTTTCAGACATTTATTTCCTTTCTTGCATATTTTTTATGATCTTTGAGTTGATGAAGCATTTTTGACATATGCATGGAATAATGCTTTGTCACAAAATTTTGGGTTTTAAGTGGTGACCATGGTATTGCATATTTTCTGCTTTAGATTAACATTCAACTGGTCGGTTTCTTTATTCCAGAGGAGTGAAACAACAGAAAAACCAAGTAGAAAGTGTTCTGATTCAGTTCTTGAGTTCATGTAATTGAAACCAATGTCAGTTCAGCAAATCTTGTAAACCCTTGATCCTTAGGCATGTGGATCTAAAGAAGTCTGATGTCAGATAATTGGTTAATAAAGTTCTCTGGGCTTCTGCATAACTAACAGCATTTAAGAAGCAGGAGTTTTAGCTGCCCATTGTATGCACACATAGACCTGGTGATTGCATCTGTTTGCAAAGACAGATGGAAGCTAACTAATTTTTTTCATTAGCAGTGACTAGACCAACTAGTGAAAATGATTGTAAGAAATAAGAAATATATCTAAATGGGATTTTAATCTATTGTTGGACTGTGAAAGTGGCACAGAAATCTGTGCAACTCCTTGATTTTACTTGTGAAGAATTAGTTGGTCAAAATGGCACAAACAGGGAACTGTTATTTTGTCCTTTAGTGGCTGTGAGGGTGATGGAGGAAGAGTATCAAGGTGACAAGATTTGGGTTAGTCACAACATCATGTTCACATTTTAATTCCAGGATAAGTAATACACAGGATCTGAAATATCTTTATTCCAGCAGTAAATGCATAGTTTCTGTATTTATCGCCTTTTGACCAAAATAAATTGATCAGATCACCGTGTAAATACATACTTCAGGTTTTTATTAAATACTTGAACTTCCTATTGTCATGAAAAAGAGTCAATGTACATTTACAATAGCAATGCTTTAGCTACTTTAATCAAAAAGGAGGTGTGGGGGAGAATCTGTCTTGCTGCAGGCACCGTTTGCATTGTACACAAAACGAGGGACCTGAATCTGGCAACACAGAGGAGGATAATTTATCAGACATCTGGGTGACTTAGGGTGTGAACTCCATTTTCAGGTGCCACTGAGTTGCCTGAGCTTTGTAATGAAACAAATTAAGCAAAAGAGCCTAATTTGGTTTGAATAGTTTGGTTCAAGACAGCGGGACTTCCTTGTTAGTTTAAAGGTAGGCATCTCAGTCCTTGCGGGTTCAAGATGTGGTTTGTGGTCCAGAGAGCTTCAGGAGTCTGGGATGGCAGGTCCCTTCAGTGTCAAAGGATTAACTACTCCTTTAGAAAGGGAGAGTGGGAGCAAATTCTTTTAAAACCTGAGCGAGCATTATATAGAAACTGCAAGCCTTTAATCTGGGTGGGTTTTTATACATCTATTTTTCTAATTCCTGAGAGCAATGGTTACCTGAGATGTTAAGAAATTTGTGCCAGTCCAGTCATGGGACTACCTCTGCTTTACTGTTGTTTAAATGATGTGAAGAGGAAAATACCTGGCTCTGCTGAAACAGATTTGTCACAGCTTCCAGGAAGCGAACAGACAGATGTTCATGACTGAGCTTGGATCTTCTGCTGAGAGAAAGTACTTTAGAACAATTTGCATGCTGAAACATAGCTTAGCTCTTGTATGTTTGTGTTTTCATGCTTTAATGTACCAGATCTCTGGATGTGTTCAGGCATTCAGCTGAATGACTCCAGTATTTTAGATACCATGTTAATATTGTAATCTTTTAATGTATGTTTTCCAGGTGTACAGTGTGAATGAAGGAGGGGTGTGGTGCAGATGGAATCAGTGCAATGACTTTGTGAAAATTCTTCTTTCTTTTTGGCATGGTTGTTTCTCCTTTTAAGTTGAGAAACCTAGTTAGCTGTCCTCCTGCCCTGCCGGAAATGCTGCTTGCTCTTCCTAGCACTAATAACTTCTCACACTTTTTTTTTCTTGCTTATGGAGACACACAAAGCAGCCAAAATACCACGTTGTTTATTGTGCATGGTGTTTTCATGGACCAAAGCTGACATCCATAGGTGTTACTTTAAACATATCTGTTAGAGATGGAAATGTCATTCTGGCTTGCACATTGGCAAGTGACTCTCCAGTCAGCCCAGGGTGTGATGAGTACCTGGTGGGGTCAGCCAGCAACTTGGCATAAAGATGTTCCTCCTTTTTGAGAGGCAGTGATGTATCAGCCATAAAATGTTGCTGGCCCTGTTTCCATGGGTATCTTGTCAGGGGTGTGATGCTGTTGGTACAGTACCAAGAACACTTTCTGTGGAAAGGTGTTTCTGTGGGGTGGCTCAAACAGGTGAGCACCAGCTGGTGCAGGGGAAGTGCAAGGCTTGTGTAGCAATCTCTTCCTGCTTATCCTTGTTTTGTAAACTGTATTATGAACCTGAAACTGAAAACTATCCTCAGATAAACTGAATTTTAGAGATAAACTAGTAAATTAATAAATTAATCATGAAGGCAGCCTGGAGCATTTAGCTACATGCCTGTCACTGAAATTCAGTGTCCATTAGACATGTAATTGCCACAGGCTGCTTTTTAAAATTCCAAGCTTGTGGCTGGTTGTGTCTTACAAGCTTAAACATCTGTTTCTTAAATACTCAGGGTGCTCTTTGAATTCAAACATCGCACATACAGATGTTGTTAGAGGCCCTACAATAAAGCTGCCCATGCTTTGCCACCCTCTGTAAAATCCAGCACTGTCATTGTCTGAAGCCAGACCCTCTGATGTGACGAATACCATGCTATAGAAATCACTGGCTTGCTGCCACATAGAGTTGTGCAATATTTTTAATTAGAGTGTCCAGAAAACTGGAGATTGATTTCTTCCTTGAGTATTTTCTCGTTATCTTCACTTGTTGCTGGCAACACCTGTAGTATCTCTCTTAAAATACTTTTCATTGCAATGTTTTGGTTCATAACTTAAAAAAAATAGAATTTAGAAACTGTATGTCTGGCTTCCAGTGCATCAAGTGTAAAGCTGAGTGTCCACATGCTGCAGGGACTCGAATCAAGGGAGATGTTCAGGGGGCAAGGCCTGTCTGAGAGACCTTCACCCTTCCTGTGCCAGTCACTGTGAGGGTGAATACCAGCAGCAGGTGGCACAAGGAGTCAGGTGTACCCTGTCTCACCTGTCCAGGGACAGATGGCTGCATTGCAGAGGGAGCTGGGTGGTCTTTAGAGCTTTTCCAGGATGGATGGGTGTTTCCTTCCCATTTTCGTGTTCTAACTGAAACTCTGTTGATTCTTCCAATCTATGTATGTAAGTCCTATACACAGAATGTCCATTGATTTGATTTTGTAGATACCTGTTTCTGTATAAAGTTTTCGAAGGTATTGCTATACCTTATGTATATACTGTACTTTGAAATAATAAACATACAAACGTATGAAAGCCTGGTTTGGATCTGCGATTTGTCCCAGTATTTGCACTGACAGCTCTAGGTGTGGGGTGGCAGCAGGGGCTGTGCTGGGGAGTGGGAGCTGTAAACAAACACTCCGGGCTAAAAGCAGCCGGGCTGCCAGCAGACTCTTCTTGCCGGCATGGAGGACACCACCAAAACCCTTCTTGTTCCCCTCAGTGGGTCTGACTACTCAGAATCCGAGCAGTGCTGCAGGGTTCTGTCCCTCCGGCTCTCTCTGCCAGCCCCTGCTTTCCTATTGCGCCCGGTAAACAGGAGGTGGCAGTGCCTCTTCTCCGGTACTGCCAGTGGGAGGAACAGCAGAGCCAGGGAAAACACCTCTCCCACTGTATTCATCCCTTGGGAATTGCGGTGGACAGGTGATAGCGATAGCTGTGCTGCAGTTAAGGACTGCAGTCCCTGTGAGTGCCCTCGTTGCTTTTCCCTTTCATAAAGTGAATTTGAGAATCCCACAATCCCTGTAGCAAGGATTGGTTCCTTGGCTGCAGCTCCACATTTGCTCCTCTGATTTATTTATTCTCTCATAGAGATCTAACATAGTTTGTTTTTTAGCCATGATAGTATTTTTTTGTTAAAATAGTAACTGATGCTGTCTGGTTGCTGGCAGCACTTATATTAAAAACCTGGGAATGGCATTGGTATGGTATGTCCTGCCCTTGCAGGGAGACAGAAAAAGGGGGAAAAAATACTGTGAAGGTGATAATTTATGGAGTTTATTCTAGTATCTCCCAGAGTACCTTAAATGAGAGAAGGGGGTGTCCTAATTTTACTGAAATTTAATGGCAACTGCAAGCTTCCCAGGATCAGGCCAATGGCTCCCAGTGATTTTTCTAGTTACAGTTACTTGCATGACCCTTTGCTGAAATTGGTTTGCAGCTCACTGTTTTTCTTCCAGGTTTTTCCACTGATAGCAAGTACAGTTGTTGGTGACAAATGATACCAAAAATCAAGATTTATTTGTGTTTCTTCAGTACTTAACGTTGCTGCTGAAGCTAAGCTTCCTCAAATATGAATTTTGGCTTTGGTGGTATTTGCAAGTGGCCATTTAGCAAACAACTTCCCACCCCTGTTTTTGGGTCTCAGCCTGATGCAGTCCAGCTCTGGTGCAGAGGAAATGTTCTCATGGCACATATTAAGTGCTCGGTGCTGAAGTAAGCCAGCCTGATACTGCAGCTACTGGGTGATAAATATCTAACCAAATGCTAGCAGTTCTCCTCTCTGGCTGATTGTGAATGAGGAAATCATCACTGCTATTTCTCTCTCTCTCTCTGCTTTATTTTAAGGGGATTTTTAATAGCGAGCTCTGCTGGGGGTTTTGTTGTTGCGGTTGCTTTTATGCTATTTTGCATCAAACTACAGTGTGCCAGATTTTGCGAGATTTTTGCATGCATAAATGTAACTTGCAGTAGCAGGGTGCTGCTGAACAAGTTGTTCTCATCTAACGTGTATAAATATGCTGTTAGATGTGTTTGTTGCAGTTTTGCTCCAGTGGATGCCCTACAGTCAGGAGATCCTCTGGCCCTTGGGTTTCACTGGGCTCTTGACCATGTGCAGCTGCCCAGTGATCTTGGCAGGGCTGCTCAAATGCCTCAAGTGAAGCACCTTGCTGACTAACAGGCTGAGTCCTATGCATGTCTAAGAGCTTCTTAGGAATTTTCTATGTTAAAATAATCCCGTGTGTGTGGAATAAGGAAAAGCAGCAGATGAAAGCACAAAGTCTGAGCTCTGACCGAAGTGCTGGTGTTTGACACAAGGTAGGTGGGCACAGCCTAGCAGGCACTGCTGCTCCCTCTGGGGTGGCTGGTGTGTCCTTCAACACTGCCCTGGGCCATCCAACCTGCAGTTCTTTGGGAACTGCTGCTGCCTTTGGAGATGGATTGAAGCAGGGTGCAAATGCAAGGATCTGCAGCCAGACAGAAGGGTTTGTGAAGCTGCACTGTGAAAGGAAGTGGTCAAAAATACTCTGAAAATGATAGATCTGAAATTATTTTAACTCTAGTCAGTGCCTGGCAGAGGGGAGAGGAAGAAGGTGAGAATCATATCAACACTGTGGGTAAAAGCAGCATATGACTGAAAAAACAGACCTTGTGCTGGTCAGCCTAGGCCTGTGTTGTGGGCCTGCAAGTTCCCTGAAAACTTTGCAAGTCCAAGAGGTTGAAAAAACCAAACTTGGGCTCAGAGCTCTGAGCTGTTCTTGCTGTAAGTGGCTTATACTAATCAACAGCCCTGGCTTCTCCTTAGTAATTAGATTATCAGAGCAATATTGATTAGATGGACTCTTGAAAATATTTAAGGGCTTCACCCATCTGGAGAAGGGCTCTCCAGCCATGTGGTAAAATGAGAAATCAGAACAAGCTGCTGTCAGCTTCTCATGGGCTCAACATCTGGAGTGGCACAGGCTGCTGACAACCAAACCTGTGATGCCCTTTCCCTGGTCCCTTCCCCTTGCCATGTGTCTGCTCTGTCCTGGGGCTCACCCAAACCCGTGGGGGTGGCTGGCACAGGGAACAGGACTGTCCCACAGTGAGGTCTTTGCCTGTCCACCTGCTCCCAAAGCTGTCCAAGCAGCTCTTGGTGCACTGCTCAGCCTTTTGAGGCAAACAAGGAGCACTGTTTACCCTGGCAATGCTGCTCTGTGACCTGCAGTTGTCCGAGGTGGTTGCACAGCTCCCACATCCTCCATGCTGTGCAGCCAGAGCGCCTTGAGCAAGGCAGGACCGGTGGCAGTGAAACCCCTCCACAGCTCCAGGTAAAACCTCCCCCAGAATCCACAGCCCCTTGTTTTGCTTAGCTTTAATCAGACATTTCTGGGATCTAAAAAGATCCAGCTTGTGCCAAGCAAGTGTTTTCCATCAGCAAGGATTGGCAGAGGAAAGCCTCTGCTTCATCAACCAACCTGATAAAGAGAGCAGCCATCAGTCCAGGTACCTGTGACCTTGGACACTGGGCTGGGAAGCCCTCGTCATCTTTCTTGGGCTGTCCAACCCCAATGCCAAATACATCATGAAGGTCTCCTGCCAGCAGGGAATAACTACAATATAGGCACTTCAAAAATGTAGGCACACCTCTAAACCTGGTCCTGACCAAACACAGGTTGGATCGAGTCACCTTTGCTCCTCAGGCAAGTGAAGCCCTTGGAAGAGATGTGGCAGATTTGGCAGTAGGCCTGTACCACGAGGCTCGCAGATTGCTTTATTTTGTTTACCTGAATTATGTCAAACTATTTCCCTCTTTCAGAATTTCCTTGCAGTCTTCCAAGGCTGCTTGTTGATGCTAAAAGATCAGTCAACTATTTCAAAGTGATTTGACCTTGCTTGGGTTGGTGACAGAGCCCAGACCTTGTGAATAGTGGTCACCTTGTAATGCCAGAGCCACTGTGGCGTGTCTCTCATTAAAGACAATGTTCAGGCAGCTGCAAGCAATGCTAGGGCACAGTGGCAGGTGAGCTCCCTCCCATCGCACTGAAGAGAGCGTGGTTTAGCTTCGCTTGGCTTTGGTGGCAGCTGAAACAATAGGAATGTCCCCAAATGCCAGGACTTGCAATCCGAAGGATTCTCTAGAGAGCAATAAATGGAGGCACTTACGTTTCATTAATTGTGTATCAGAGCAAACACTGGAAAAACACCAACCAACCAGGGCAGGGAGTTCACCGCTGACTGCTGGGGGAGGCCTCTGCCAAGAAAGCAGCCTTGGATCAGAGAGCAAGGAAGTGAAGCCCTTCCAAAAGGTGATTCAGAGCAGCCTCACAGGCTCCTGTGCTGGTGCCCCGTCACTACTGTGCTGGATGGGGCATGGAGGGTAGTTCCTGTCTGGTCACCATCCTCTGTGTGGGTGCCTTGGGACCAGTGAGGAACCTGCCTCAGACACAGTTGCCAGGGAGGTCAGCTGGGGTTCTGATCCCTCATGGCACAGAATCACAGGATCATTTGATTGGAAAGGGCCTTAAAGGCCATCTATTTCCAACCCCCCTGCCGTGGGAACACCTTCCTCTAGACCAGGGTGCTCCAAGCCCCATCCAGCCCAACTATGAACACTTCCAGGGATGGGGCATCCACAGCTTCTCTGTTCAACTTGTGCCAATGCGTCACCAACCTCACAGTAAAGAATTTCTTCCTAATAGCTAATAAAACCTGCCCTCTTTCAGTTTGAAGCCATTCCCCCTTGTCCTATCCCCGCAAGCATTTATAAAAAGTCTCTCTATCTCTCTTGTAGCCCCTTTAGGTACTGGAAGGTGCTCTAATGTCTCCCTGGAGCCTTCTCTTCTCCAGGCTGAACAGTCCAAACTCTCTCAACCTGTTTTCATAGCAGAGGTGCTCCAGCCCTCCAGAATCTTTGTTGTCCTCCTCTGAACTTGCTCCAATAGGTCCTCATCCTTCTTCTGCTGGTCCCCCAGAGGTGAATGCAGCACTCCAGGTGGGGTGTCACCAGAGTGGAGCAGAGGGGGAGAATCTGACCAGCTGGCCACACTTCTTTAGATGCAGCCCAGGACATGATTGGCTTTCTGGGCTGCCAGCACACTCTGCCAGCTCATGTTGAGCTTTTCATTCACCAGCACCCCCAAGTCCTTCTCCTCAGGGATGGTTCTTGTCCCCAGAAAAGGCCTAAAATAGACAAGGGAAAGGAAGGAGACTAGCTAGCTGGTTAAAGACTGAGGGATGGAGGAAAAAGAGAAATGTGTTTTTTTAGAAAGGCCATCCTGGCTCAAGAGCAAACCTTACTTGCTTTTGGAGTGTCATGGCTTTTCTTCTCCTCCACAGAATGAGCTCAGGGTGCTGCATGCCCAGATCTGGAGTGCAGCTGACAGCATGATCTTAACTTCTCTTTGTTCAACCCTGGGGCATCCAAACATGCACTTCGGAGTAGCTATATATGAAAGAGAAACAGAAAAGTCTGGCTCTCTTTGGAAACGTGGCGCAGAAATGGCTTGCACAATCGTATTTACTTTGGAGGTTCCTTCTGGGAAGCGTCTGCCTGTTCTGGTCTGTGTGCCGGCTCACAGCTCATTTTCCCCTGCCCTTCTTCTTCTCCATGCTTTTGGGAGTTCACTGCCTATGTGGGAGCCAGGGACCCCAGCTCCTGCCAGACCTCACTCAGCTTTGTGATTCCTGAAGTCGCATTTCCTCCAAGGATCAGGACACAGAGCAGTGCAGGGACCAACCCTGGGCATGGAGCAAAGAAGTAGAAGTGTGTGGGCAGGGGGAAAGGGAAGGAAGATGCAGATTCTAACTTCTGATGGGTTTAGAGGAGAAAAAGATTGTTTATGGGGGGAGTAGTGGTGATTTGTTTTTCTTTTACAAAAAGCACAGTTAAGAAATATAATTTGTAATATATAAGAAAACACAACTCTCAACTGGCAAAACATACATGTGTGATTTGACTGTCAGCTCATACAAGAAAGGGCAAATTGTGTTATAACCGTACTGGGAATAAAAAAAATGTGAGGATTTGTATGAATCCATCAAGAGCCCTTCACTACTGTTTTAGGATACCTGTGTTGCTGGACATACCTTGAAAGCAGAACTTCCAGGAATAAAGAATGCTTTGCTAAACAGCCCAGGGCAAAATACAATCCCAAACTCATTCTGTTGGGAAGGTGTGCATCCAGAAAAGGACAAACAAAATATCACTGCTCAAAAGTACCTAGATATCCTTCCAAGTTCCTTTGAAAACCCTTTGCACAGCTGCTGACAAAGATCTGAAAATGACTGGTGCCAAGAACATGCATCTATCATGATGGGTAATGTTGCATCATCATTTCCTGATGATCCTGTTTCCCTGTCCTTATCCCTCAGTTGCCCCACGTGAAGGCTAGAGCAGAAGCACTTGATGAGCAGGAGTGTTGGGTTTTGCCTGTGCAGAACAAATTCTCCCTGATCCTTGCAGGCATCTTCTAGGCATGGGTATCATAACGAAAATTTTAAGGACTTCATGTAGTACGATGACAACTTTAATCCAAGTACTGGTATATGAAAATAGAAGGAGCAGAGGAGTGTGTTGGCCATTGTGTATGGGCAAGGGAGGAATTGCAAAGCCAGTCCTTTGGAGTTTGGCTTCGCAGGGGCGAGCGCAAGGTGCGCGAAAGGGGATCTGGGGTGTGCAGCTATCGAGTGTCCGTGTCTGCAGAGATGCCCTGACTGCAACGCCAAGAAAATCAAACCTGCAGCCAAGAAAAACACCATTAAAATGATGCAATGACATAAGCTGAGTGCCGCTCGTGGAATCCAAATTACACGCAGAACAATCAAGAAGGAAAACACCGACGACATTCGCTTGTGTAACAGGGGTGTCGACCCCACAGCTGGCAGGCAAGCAAGGGCACATGTGCAGGCACAAGTAAAACGAGTGTTAAGAAGAAGGAGTTGACCTCACTGAAAGCATCAACCAGGCCTGTCCCTTAGGGGCAATACTGCTGTAAGCACAAAGACTTCATGTTCAGGTTCGTACCTTTTAAACTAGTTAGTGTAAGATCCACCACATTAAAAACCCCACCAGAACAGACCCGCCTGATGAGCTGAGCAAGGCAAGAAACCTGCAGCTCAGCACCAGGACACTGCCTCTTGCTCAAACAAAAAGCTGGATAAGGAAATGCTCAGGGTTTTTTGAAAAAAGAAGAAATACAATTCACCAAGGGATCTTTGAGATCTCTGCTCAGGAGAGGTTGTACCTGTAAGATGAGTACTGATGGTTGCACTGCAAGGGGGAGATAGGTGTGGGGTTTGTTCTCTAGAGTTCTGGCCCATGTCTTTTACAGGCTATGAAAATGTTGTGATGCCAGCATTATGTTTACTGACAATGCAGTCAGGTTATAGAATAGCCATGAGAAAATGCAAATGTAGATCCACACAAAAATAAAAACATTCTGACTCAGACCAAACATTATATTATGCTAACAATCAGTAAATAAATATTTCTTGATCAGGGAGTGAAAGGCATTTTATTCACTCATCACCCCTTATTAATGGGATGTTCCTCTGGGGTACCTACTGATGAGTAGAATTTGTTGTTTGTACTTCACAGCTTCATCTATATTTTAGACTTTAACATAAGCAACATGATACAACTCCTGATAAGTGAGAAAGAGGAAATAGATGTACAATGCAAGGTGTTATCATCAAAATCTCAGTTCCTCTTAATGCACAGAGGACCTACAGGACACAGTCAGTGTTGCTCAAATGCAAACATCCTACTCAAGAAGCATCCCATGAAATTGGGAAGGAGAGGTCATCTGGTGGCTTTAAACATAACCTTTGGTTACCGCATCCTCAGGATCTCCTGGTGACTGCTGGCCTCACCCCAGACAGTGGGATGCAGCTGCAGGCTCTTTTGAGGCCACTTGTGGTGGACCCCAGGCTGGGCTCGCAGTGCTGCCCTCACCCCACACCCAGACAGCAGCTCTACAGGGAAGCTCTTGCAAAGAGCTTTCAGTGGAGCCTCCCTGCAGGCTCAAACCCTCAGACAAGTCACTTCCCACCCTGCCCTCCCCTCCTCTTCCCCCTAAAATGCCTCTTTGCGGGCAGCTTTGGGACCTACTGTCTGCAAGTGAGAAAGAAGTAGCACCCAGAGTCATCAGACTACAGAAAGTCCCCAAGAACAAAAGATTAATTTAAATGCCCTGGCTTTGAGCAGCCTTGGCCGTTAGCATCAGGAAGTCTTCATCAGTTATGCGGAGGAGGAAGCACCTGGAAATCACAGAATTAATTTGATGTGAAGAGATTGCTTTCTGGAAAAAAACATGTGTCAGTCCCCATTACTCAAGATTGCAGGGGCAGGGATGGGACAAGCCACACGTGGTGTGAAAGTGTGAGTATGCTAGATGCCAGTCCAGTGACATCAGCTCAGCCACGTATTTCCTCAAGCCAAAGGCCCAGGTCAGCTTGGCACCAGGCTGGGCTGTGCCCTGCTTTGTTGGGCTGACATGGAGCAAGGAGCTGTCCCCGCCCCACAGCCCTGCCTCGAGAGCAGGGGTGAGGTCAGAAATAACCTGGGGAAAGGGAGGTGAGAAGGGTCTGGAAGGGCAGTTCTGGGTCTCTCCATGGATGGGGATCCCAAGTGAGAGCTAAGTCCCATGGGAGATGCAAGTCTCTGCTTTCCACAGCCCCACAGCCCACATGTGAGCTCGGCAGCTTGTGCTGCGTTTGACACAACGAGGAGCAATGCAAGCCTTGCAGCTCACTGTTGCTCACTGCGCAGTAAGAGCAAAGCCACAAGGTGACAGCTGCAGTGACAGCAGT
>VYZT01029085.1:23249-36148 GCA_013400735.1 Pomatostomus ruficeps | reverse complement strand
GAGTGAACTGCGTTTTTCACATCTCTGTATCACTGTATCCATCTGAAAAGCCGTGCTCTCTTCCATTTTACAGGGAAACTGTACACGGAATTCTCAGCTAGGGAGGGCTCTACAACTTTTACAGTTTGAAGGTTACATAAGTTTCAAATACAGAATTATTAAAGCAAACAGCTTGGTTCGTGTGTAGGAGCACGTGGGAATTTTTTCATTTTGTCGGGGTTTCCCATTTGGATCGCAGGGTCGCAATCGCCGACCGACGCCGGCGCGGCCGCTTCCCTCAAGCCGTCCGACATGGCGGCCCCGCCCTCGCCCCCCGGCGGCCGTTACCGCCACCCGCGCGGCGCGAGCGCGGGGCGGGGAAACCACTGAGGGCTCAGGGGGAGCGGGATGACCGGCGCGGACAACTGCCCCGTGAAAAAACACACCGGGGACGGGAGGGCGACACACAGCAGAAAAAAACATCCCCTAAAGCACCTGTCCCCAGAAGCAGCAACAGGCGGGTTTCAGGCTGGGAGACTGGGAGCTGTCTCTGTTCTCCATGAAGGGAGCGAGCAGCCCCGGGGCCACAGTACAAAAATAGCACCCAGGGAAAACAGTCTTTCTGCAAGTGTCTGTGGACTTACACAGCAGTTACAGGCACAGCCGCCCTGAGGAATGCAATAGCACCTTCCACATCGCTATGAGGAAGAAAGAAGAGACAGCTGAGGTTTAGACTTAGCTATAGGTATGTACCTGGTCTCCCAAGGTCTTCTTCAGTCACTTAAATTAATTTTGCTGCAAATATGCAAGCGAGCAATTCTGACCTAACCATAACCCTCCAGAAGTTTACCTCAGCAATACCAAAACTACTTCAAAAAGATACTCTGCAAATTAATGTCACCCGGTTTCACGTTAAGAAAGCTGCCTTGAGAAAGTAACATTTAAACCAAGTTGAAGTTAACCAAATTTTAAGTAACTAAAACAATATCAGTAATTAAGAAGATTTAGCTTTGGAGGGCCTCAGGAGGCCCGCTGGGTTCAGCCTCTGATCAGGCTGCGTGGGGCTTTGTCCACCCATGTTTGGAGCAGCCCCAGACAACCCCTCAGCCTCCCATCCCAAATCAGACTGCTTTATTTTAAACACACGAACAATTGGAAACAAGACAAAGTAGTACCATCATTTCTAACTAGTTTACAGCAATTGTTTAATTGTTTCACATATGTAAAAACAAGAACTTGGCACCAACATATCTGTAACTTTTTTCATTAACATGAATGCATTAAAAACAATATGGAAATGCACAAAGGCATTTCAGTTAAGGCTTCTACAAATATTGCATGTTCTATAATTAAACATCTACTTTGTAAACTCATTCTAGAACTTTCCAAGAAACTAAAAAAAAAAAGCTCAGTTAAACTCATATTTGACTGTCAGGCTCAACAGAATGCAATGTATTTTGTAAAATAGATAATTAGCCATCAAACCGATTATTGTGCTTTTTATATGGCAACCTCAAAACTCCCTAATTTAAATATGGATATACTCAGACCCTCCGAAAAAGATACACTGGAAAGGCAAGCCTGGTTCAAAATACTGATGTCATTAAGTTAATTCAATCTCTGCTCAACCATCCAAAAGCTACAATATTTCACAGTAAGAATGGATCTGGTTCTTGGCTGACATCACTTTGTCCAAGGGATAGTTGGAAGGCCAACTCCTAGTATTAATGTCAGAAATCAAGAAGTGATATTATCCAAGTTTTTCCTGTACTGATGTGATGCCTTAGCACACTTTTGCTGAGCTCCTTATTTTACGGGCAAAATTGTATTTCTGACCATACCAAGAGGAAAGAAATGTCACGCATCCATGCCATTAATAATCTCATCTTCAGTAGGTCAGTGATACTGCAAACAAACACATGACATCAGGAGAAAGTGTGGTAGCCAACTACATGGGAACACTTTCTGCCTCACCACTCATCTCCTACAGCCAAATCATGACAAGAACATCCGGTGCACAACTGAAGGAGACCAGCACCCTGAATGTCTCCATTTTACTGTACAGTGCAGTGTCAGCCATAATTTAGCTCTAGTTTTACAAAAATACAGACACAAGAGCCATAACAAGTTACAAAAGAGGTTAAGGGCTCCTTCCCATGACAAACTGAATGCCTCAGAATGCAGCCACCAGCTGTGGAACACCCTTAATTCTTGTAGATCTCTTTTCCCTCCCCGCCAAGATTACCACAGCATTTAAAAGATGTCATGAACACTGAATTTTTGAATAACTTAAATTTGCTAAATGGACACAAGAGAACACAAGTCCTCAACAGGGCAGCAAGAGCCCTGGTTAATTCACATTCCCATGTTTGTTTTGAAGCAACTCAGGTAACAGCACAGAAGTTAGCACAGAAAGCATTGAAAGCTCTTTGACATTTCCTTTCAAGTCTTATCTGGCTACTCTTAACTTCACTACTAAAAAGTTCAGTAATTCTTCAGTGAACTTCGACAAGTGCACCACCCACAGACACACGTATTAAATCAAACAAGGCAAAATCAATATATGTTGAGTAACATATACAAACAGATTTTAGGATTGAGGTGATATTTTCTTGATAAATCGTTTTCAAACTGGTCCTTGTCTGTGTCTACCAAGGAGATTGTTTTGTCCTGCAATATATCTGTATCATCAATATATCTGTAAAACTTTCATTTTGCCACTTTAATATAAAGGAAAAGGAATGTTGGTTCTCATCAGCAAACCCCACCACCTGCCACAATTACTACTACGTCACTGCAGAAAAGGTGAGTTGTTGCAGAGTTTCGGGATTGCTTTAATAAGCATTTTCTTGTAATTTTTCGAAGAAGTCTTGCATTCTATCCTAACACAAAACAACAATTTGGTGGAAAAAAGTCCCAATCAAAATAGGTAGAAGTAAGAACATTTTTAACATCTATGAAGTCCAAGTTTGTTTAGAAGGTGAATTGAATAAAACTATTGCTCTTGCCATACCACCAGAGAAGGAGAAATTAGAACATTATTCTTGTGAGTGGCTTTGTAATAGTTATGCTTCCTGACTGCTGAGAAATGTAATGGATACATCCTGCTGGCAACACAAAACCACCCTGTTTGATCAGAAGATGTATTTAACTGACCAAACTGTTGCAACATTAAGACTTCTTTGTCTTGTACCTACATCAACCTGTAAGAACTTGTTATCATCAAGATCTTTGTCAAGAAAACTAAATGAAGATTAAAAAGTGTCCTCTTTTATGTATTATTAAACAAAATCCCTGTCAATTTAATCCTTTATTCTGGAAAATATTTTTATGACAAATAAATGTAGATTATTTTAAGCTTACTAACTTGGTGGTGTTTATCCTTCCTCTTTTGTTATAAATTTTCCTTAGATGACATAAGATTTTTTTTTAATCTTTAGAAAATATTTAACCAAATCAGATAAGCTAACTGCTGTCAGCATTAATAACAAAAGCATGTTGTAGAAGACTGTACAGCAGTCAAAAAAGCACTGAACACTTGATCTTCGGCATCTCTCTAGTGTCTTTGGTTATGTAGGTAGCAAATATTTACAAAATCACCTTGACTTTATGCACTAGGGATAATCTGCTTTGTAAAATAAAAAGCAAAAGTATAAAAGTTTTCAATCACATTTGGAAACTGTAACATACATAAAAAGACGAACATTAAATATATACAATATAAAAATACATTTTTTCTTTATGAAAATTATAATACATAGCTATAATACACAACATGTTGAGCCATCAGTCACAGCTACAATATTTGCAGATTTTTGTTCCACACTTATGGCTGGACTCTGGGTATGACATCTCCCCGAGGAAATTCCTCAATTTCAGAATGAAACATCAATTCTAAAAGAGAAAGAAAAGAATGTTTTCTTTGAAAACTTTCACCTGAATACACTTCCATTATTCCTGAAAAGCACCCTGATGTTCCCCCAAGCCTCCTGCTTTTCATCCCAATCATATTGTCAGCAATTCGGCAATGGCAAGGGCCGCAAATGTTTTTAGGAAACTATTGTTCCTCCCCGAAATTGACAGAATTGGTGACGATGTTAGCAGTTGATCATGTGTAGTACCATCATGCATTCAACATGGACATTGAAACACAACTCTGAAGCAGACTGAGGGACGGTTAAAGTTTTGAGAGTGTTAGACTCAGGAAGGTGGACTTCTGTTTGGAGACATGTTCATTTTGAGATGTCTCTGCAGCACTAGAACCCAGCTTAGAAAGAAGCACACATAAATGATACTCGCTTACAGCTGTCACCACGGCAGCTCAGGCCTGGGAAACAGCCTAAGGTCAGCACTGAAGAGCTCCTTGTTAGAGAAATGGGCTATGCACACCAAGCATCTCATGAAGTAGCCCTTTGGAGCTCTGTGCTGCTGGGCGTAGAGTTTTCTTCTCTCAGGGTTTCCTTATGTATCTATACTGCACCTTAGCACAGGAGTGCTTTCTGTCTTGCTGCTTGCACATCCAGCACATCGCCCAGGCAGTGTTTGCCAACAGCTTGCCAACGTGGTAAAGCTACAGTACATGCAATAATGTGCTTTATCCTCCCCAGTTTGAGAGCCACATGATCTGCTATCCCATCCTTCGCAGACTAAATTTTCTCTATTATTTGAAGTAAGTCCTAATGAATTTCTCTCTAGAAATTTCTGAAGTGGTTTTCCAGTCTTAGTAGGCACATGTAAATATCAAAAAATTTAATCAAAACCTGAGTAAAATTCTGCCACTGGATTCCTTGAGTAAGTCCTTATTATTTAAAACATGGGTTTTAAATATGATTTAAGCATCTATTATAAATTTTACCATTGAGGACTGTAAAGGCTGCCACTTAGTTGTTTGGGATTTTTTAATTCATTAAATGAGTTATTAGAAATAAACATAGTAACTGGACCCAGCTGAAATACAGACACCTGTACATTAAAATTCAAAAGTAATTTGAAGAGGCATGTGGAATCAGCCTCCCAAACACAAATCTGTGTTTCAATTCATGGTGTTCTTAGGATACCTGTTGACTTTTAAGTTGACACTTGGGATTTTTATGTAGAGCATACCTTCAAGTGACAGGCTGCATTCACTTGACAGGAACGCTGAGTTATGACACCTTTTGGTCCCAGGTGGAACATAAAAGGAAGAAGACCTAGTTTCTAGCCAGGTTTCTTCTATGAGAAGAACCTGCTTGCCCCCTCCTCCAGCCTAGACCAGCACAAGCAGCCCTCATTTGAAGTCTTGTTCTGCAAGCACAAACCTGACTTTTCAAAGCTTGCGAGTTCCCAAAACTACTGCGATGTTCTATTGAACACAATACTGAACTTGCAATGCATTAAGCACTTGCAGAAGGAACATTAGTAACATTAGGGAATTTTCTAAGACACAAGTAGAATAAATACATTTCAAATATTTAAAATACTGTTAAAGTATTTTAAATTCTTTTTCTCTTCATTGAAAAGAGACACTCCGTAATGTTTCAAAATTCATGTTTGCTTCAGGCAGGACAAATAAAGCTTTTCTTTTTAAATTAATGTTTACAAAACCAAACACAGACACTAGCATCCTAAGAAGCATTTGCTGTGGAAGGTTGCTAGGAGATACTTGTTTTTACTCATTCACAAAATTTCTCAGGACTAATCTTGAACACCAAATGCAGAGCACAGCAGATAAAAAACACAACTTGAATAAAAAACATTTTGCCTATTAATGTTTCCTACCTTCACTGTGGTCTAGCTCTGGTCGGGAAGACAAGAAGATCCAACTTGTCCCAACTAGAACAGACACTATGAGATTCACCACAACCCATGAATGAACAATTTCTTCTTCCGTACCTGCAGTCCTGCGGAAGACACATCAAACCATCAGTCATCACTGGTACATAGAAGTTACAATAATAATTTCAACAGAGTATCATCAAAACAAGTTTGCTAAGCCAGATATGAAAAGAGAGCTACTTGCATCATCATGATGGTCTTGCACTGCGAAGGCCTGGTAAAAAGAACAATTACCAAAGACAGCGACTCAGCTAAGAAACCCCATTATCTCATAGAGAAAGTCCATTTATATATTTCAACAAAAAATTCCTTTTCTTGGTCAAGAGAAAGAAAACAAAAATCAAAATGCATGGTCAAATTTTACAAAATGCCATCAGTCAATCTTATTTTTAAGCACTTGGTCATGAGTCAACAAAGCACGCAAGCAGTGTGTCAGTAAATCTGTCTGGAAGCCAATGCAAGGACTTGTGTACAGATGCTGTGGGGTGGGTGAGATAGGGCTTTAAGGAGGTATGATTTACATTAGCTGAAACTTTTCTTTCTGTCATACCAGTAGCAGGTTATGGTTTTGCTGCTAGAATCTAGGCTTTTTAATAAACAACTCAACAAACATTTACATAGAAACCCTAAAACATTTACACAGAAACCCCAAACCCCTGCCCCCCCCCCCCCCACCCAAACCAATCGCCTGAACCAGCAGATTTTCACATACATGCTTTTGCTCTACTTCTCCTGGTTTACTTTTAAAAACTCATGCTACCAGAATTTAAGTCCATTAATAGGTACTTCAGAAAGCAGCAGTTTTGTATGGGATCACCTAACATGAAACAATGGCTTATATTTAAATGCCACCTGTGTCCGCTAAACCCATGCATCCTGTGGCAGTCTCCTTCAAAAACAGTGTTGACTGTCTACAGAATGTCCTGCGCATGAACCCAAAACGGTTACCTCGGTAGGGTCCTACTTCTCAAGCAAAAGAGATGCTTAAGGTTCCTGCCAGATGACATTTCCAGCATCATTCCAACTCTTGTTTGAGGCATAATGGATTTACAACCAGTGTGACCAAACTCATTCTTGAGTTCTTATTTTTCAATGAAAATATCAAATATTCAGGACAAGCTCAAAGGCAGGTTCAGAAATAAAATCCTTCATCAATACTTTCTTACATATCTTGTACAACGTCTTTAATCTACCAGTTTGACGAGGGTCCCTAAGTGAGCTACGTTATAATTTACAGAAGTGATTTCTTGTTTCCTACCAGATACTGCCGTTTTCTGAAGGTGGTGTGTAGAGGTTGATTCTGTCACATGTCATCTGCTGGCTTAAGGATAAGATAAGAGCAGCAAAGTACACTGGAAGAAATGGAATTAGTAGTGTCAGATACAAACTCCCAAAACGCTGTCTCATCATGACATGGTACTAATCTCTACATTTTTTCCTTTCACTCCACTGTCTCCAATGACAGTCTCCTTTAATTCATTCTCTCTTCTTTAATATTCCTCTGACCCATCAAAACCTGGTTTCTGCACTTTTGCAATCCATAAACTACATCAAAGGCTTAATCTTGTGATTCTGTTTTTTTGTTAGTTCTTTTCCATTTCTGAATATAGAACACAAACCTATCTCACTAGCAGCCCCACTAATGCCACTATTGCAAATGCTTTAAAAAACACAGAACAAAGTGTTTATGGCCTTTGCTATTATCAACTACTGAGTAAGTAATTTATTCTAAAGCAGAAAATAATCTGAGAGGAAGAGTTCACTAAAAGGAGTATGGAGAAGTTTTCCATTTATCATCTTTTCTGGACAGCTTCCTACTCACTTCAAAATACTTACAGAAAGAAGCTAGTGCTGCTGGGTCTAGGGTAAGAAAGCCCCTCAGTGCAACTGATGCTTTTGCCAGATCAATCCTGATAACAAAACCAAAAGTCATTAACACAGCCCAGTAAGACAATGATATTGGTCCTCTAACAATATTCTATTGTTCTTTTACTTTTTGCAAGGTATTTTTTCTGTCTCTGTAACAGCGTCTTAATATACAACTGCATCCCATAATGGTCCCCATTATGCCAATTCCAAGGAAGACTGAAACGAAGGAGGATGTTCCATGGGGTCTGTCGCTTTCATACTGCAGACCTTTCTGAAACAGGCAGAATATGGAGACATCTGTCCCCTCTAATCCTTGCCATTCAGTTCAGTGTCCATGCTAATGTCACTGCTTACACTGCTTGCAGGAGCAAATATTAATAGCTCAGAACTCCTCCCTGCCATCCTTCCAGGAAAAAAAAGTCACAGTTTTTTTCCGTAGCACCAACTCCTCGCCTGGCCTATCCTACCTGTAACTAAAAGAAACATTTGTAGCATCCATGAATCTAGTCTAGTTTATGATCTCTTTTGAGCTTCTTCCTTTTCATTCCCACTCTTAACCTGTAATGCAGAAACCACAGCTAAGCCAGGAAAACTGTTCACACAGCTATGTTTCAAACCTGAGTAGGGAATGGATTCATATGAAGAACAACTTGATTGAAACATTAGTTGTTCTCCACCCCTCTTCACAGTCCCACCTCCAAAAAACCACATCGGATCTTACATTAGTTTCACCTCCTGATCACACAAACAATCACAGTACATTTGAAGCAGGGTGCAAGCACTGGACAGAAATGAGTATTAAAGGTCTGGATGCACAAGTACACCCTTTCTCTGTAAGGACAGCCATAAGAAAAATTCTTTAAGTATATCAATTAAATCATCAACGGCAAATCAAAATGTGCCATAGAAAAGAGAATCTTATACACAAATTATATACACCTTTCAAATACAAATATGTTTTACCTGTCAAAGGCTGACACTGTACTGATAGACAGCAACAAATAGAACAAACTTTGAGCTGGGTATGCTATTGTCTTATACTGTTCAAGCAGGTTAGAGACCATGGAAAGCTCATTCCCTCCCAAAATGTAGATAACCACGATGTTCCATACAGCATACCCAGCAAGGAAGCCATGGGTGAAGAGGCCCAATACCCTGAATGGAGGAAAGAACATTAGACCAGTTTTAACATCTTGAATTACTTATAGATAGAAAAGGCCTAAGAATCCATCTGTTCAACCCTGCTTTTCAAAGCCTTTCAGAGAATGTTTCTGATTGCTGTTTATGATCTAGTTTTAAAAATCCTAAGCAACAGTTCTGTTTCCTCCCTTCACAGACTGCACCAGAACAGCTATAGGAATCAAATACTTTCACTTGTAGCTGCCTGTAGCTTCCCAAGACCACTGCCCCTTACACTTAGCCAATGTTCTAACTTGTCCCCAAGGCAATCTTTTCATTATCTTCATTGCTAAGGAAAAGCTTGAGAAGGAAGCACAGGCTTCCAGATAAAACACACCACAGAAAAAAATGGCTGTTATCTTCCCATTCTCTATCACAACACAACCACATATTAAAAAAATACACCATGGTTTTGCTATTATGTGCAAGCTTACTCCCCCAGTTCAATTTCACTTCTCCCTCTTTTTCACCAACCAGGACTTTTCTCTGAGAACTATCTGAATTCAAGTATTTTTATTCTGGTGATACATATGATGGGTCAGTCTTATTTTCTAACACATTCCTGTAGGTGACTAATATTTTGGTTATCAGCTCAATCTCTTGCTGTTCAGATTTTGTCTGAATCTTTGCAATATGGCTTTCTTAGTTATTCTTTTTATAAGCTGTATTTCACATGTGATGTCTAAACTAGAAATGGATACTCTTGACAACAAATAGCAAAAGCTAGAGGACTGATAAACTTTATGCCTGTTGCATCCTGAACCACCATGTATTAGGAATATCCAAAAGAAATAAAAATACATCACAACTATAGAGAAAAGGCACTAATTTTCAGGGAGAAAAAAAAACCAAACCAAAACCAAACCCCTTATTTATGTTTATTTACATCAGAACATTTATCTTTCACCTGAAACTTCGGTGCACTGAGAGGGCAACATCTCTAGTAGTCCATGAAGCCTTCACGTCCAGAAGTACATTGATATTTTCAGTGGTTTTAATTAATTCTGCACGGTCAGCTGCCTGAAAACGCCCTGAAAGGATAAGGAAATCGGTTTTAGAGAGCTCCGTTTCCTTTCATCATCATTTCTACATTAATACTTATGAGTGTTAAAAAGCTGTAAGCAACAGTTTCCATTAGAATATTTCTTCTCCCCACTTTCTGCCCTCAGTCAGCTTACGTTGATACAGGATGCCTCTGGTCAGAGTGATGCATCCTGGTGGGTCAGGCTGTGGATTTAAGAATGTACAAAGCACTTTGGGGAATTACTCAGTGTTCCCGTGGACAAAAAAAAACCCCAAACAAAACAACAGAAAAACCCAAACGCCCTGCAAAAAACCTCCACTTGAAAGACTTTTTGTAAGTAATAATTTCTTCTCAAGGTACTATGACAATATTAAGTCAAAAAAAAGCTCAGCTTTAAAACCTTTTTCACCCCCATCATGGAATTAAAAAATTCAATCAAATATACCAGCACACCAAGACCAGCACTCACTGTTGAAAAATTATCATGTAAATTTATTTCCAAATAATTTTTGTTTTGGAAAACTTTAAAAAAAATTCTTCCCAATACCAAAATATTTGGACTTTAGATACAATAATCCTTCGTCTAATTGCACAAATGTTCTTAAATTACTTAAATCACAAGATGAACTTACGATTTTTTTCAACAAACACTTTGCTAACAGGTTGACTAATTCCAGTGGGAGCAGCGAACACAGGCTGCTGATCTGGGCTCTTTCTCTGCTCATCTTCAATGATGTCTTCCTCCTCCACTTCCAGGTCACTGGAACAGTGCGTTTCAGCCGGCCGAGGTTTCCTGTTGGCACAGAACACACAGTGGGACAGAGAAAGAATAGGAAGTAATGTGTAAAATCCAAAGGCTCCTGTGAACATTTATCATGCCTAACCTAACTGGTACGAACCAATCAGACTACTGACCTGTATAATATTACCCTATTTATAAAGTTAAGGACTAAAGTTCCCATGGAGTTAGTTGACTAAAGCCGTAAGACTAATTTCATATCAAGAGATTAACAACTAGAACATATCAGAACAATTGGGACAAAAAAGCTAACTCTCATAAAATTAAGATAGTAAGAATGAGAGAAAGCAGTTCCAAATTCTAATTTTTTCATGTCTGTGGCTAAGCTATTAGAGTCATGAAAATGTATTCAGAGCTGTAATGCATCCAGGTATGCACAGAACAAAGAAGTGAAAAAAATTAGATCTTAACCCTGGAAAGAACTGGACACTGGCTCAATGATATTGTGGGCTTCATGATTTTACATTTTTGTCAAATGACAATGTAAAATACTCCTCAGCCACAATCACTGTCACAGTTATTCCAAATTATGAGCTATACTAGTTTTGTCTCACTTTGTTCTTTTCTTCTGTTTGCGGACCACCGTTTCTTCAGCTTCAGGGACATCCATGCCATTTCCATTCTGAAATAGGGATGCCACATTTTGGTGGGTAAAAGACGTCTCAGAATCTGAAGATTAAAAAAAACAACCCAACATGAAAGTTTCAGAGCTTTCATAAAAATGGAAATACACTCACCTAAATACATAGTATATAAAAAGAATGACCAAAAAAAGTCATGATCTTCTGAGCTTTGAATGATATAAAGTATTATAAAGTTTCCAAAACTGTATATCCATTATTTTCATGGAGGTTTGGACCCTATGAAATCTGAAACCAAGAAGTGAAACTCTAAGCTACCACTTACCCAGAGATTACTTTCAGCTGTTTTAAGTAAAGAAGCACACAAAATGTTTTAAACCAAAATACATGTTGTCCATTCATGTTTCTGTGTTACCAAGTTTTATTTGCTGCTCTCTCTTTCCCATCTACAACTACTTCACGTACCAGTAGGTGCTTTCTTCTTCTTGCGTTTCCTCTGAGGGGGGACGTTGGGAGGTTCAGGAGTTAGGGGCTCGCTGCTTTCAGACTGCCGACGGACCGCAGCTTGCACAATGCCATCTAAAAACCACAAGAAAAGATCCGGCAGCCTGAATTCAGAGCCACAGAAGCTGTCATTCACTAGTGTTGCCCAATGAGCAACAACTGAGATGAAAATGCACTGGCTAGTGTAATAAATACATATTGTAATATTAGCTTTTGCAAATAAAATGAATGCTATATGTATAATTTTTAGCTTTGTTATAAGAATATAGGTTTCTTTTGTAATAATAACTAATGCTTTTATTTCTGTTACTAACTAAACTTAGACATAGTAGTGGGATGGCTGATATGGTTATGCCTGTGGTAACTGAACTGTCTGCTTGGTTGGATAACATCCAACGAACGTGCGATGAAGACTCCTGCTGCTGACATGTCAACTAGCAGCAACTCCCATCTGCAGAAACCATGGACCAAAACCCAAGCTGGAGGAGATAAGAAAAACGGACTCAAAACCACAGCCAAGGAATGCGCATGCTCTAAAAAGGCAGCCCCAAGGAGGGGGGGGTGTTGAACATGCATAATTGTTAATGAATATGCATCAGGCTGATGCAATAGGAAAGGTATGTAAAGGCTGTCTCGGCTATAGCAGGTGGGCTCTTGGCTGAGCGCCAAAGCACCCAGCGCTGTTACTTTTGCTTTATTGTCTTTGTCCCTTATTGTCTTTTATTAAAACTTTTAAATCCTAACAGGAGAGTGAACTGCGTTTTTCACACTAGGAAATATAAGAGCTGGGAATCAGTGATGAGAAGTACAAATATATAAAGGTATTTCACTGCAACAGTTTCATGCTCAGGAGGGAATTTAAGTATCCAAGAAGTAGCACAATTCCTATTTGGCATACAGCAGAGGACTGCCTGAAAAAAACCCACCACAGGAAAGAACTACACCTTTATATTTCTCATTTCTATGTGCAAAGATTGTAATGCAAGAGCCAAGTGTTGTGGTTTTAGTAGTGGGGAGGGGGCCATAAAGATGGCTCCTGTAAAAAGTTTCTGGAATTCTTCACCATTTCCAGCAGAGCCAATCTCGGATGGCTCTGAAGATGATGGACATGCCACTGGCCAAGCCTGGGCCAATTAGAAAGGTTGGATAC
>VYZT01029085.1:0-22661 GCA_013400735.1 Pomatostomus ruficeps | reverse complement strand
GGAGGGAGGGGGTGGAGGTGGAAAAGAACGGTGTCTTTTAAAAGATTAGTTTTACTTCTCATATCCTCCTTCTACCTCTGGTAGTAGTAACTTTCACTTTGCAACTTAAGTGTGCCTGGTTTGTCCTTGGAGCGTTTTCTCCCAGTTCCTTATCTCAATTCATGGACCCTTGTGTTAATTTTTCCCCCCCCTCTCCTTCCCTCCTCTGCCCAGCTGTGGCAGGGGAGGGAACGAGTGAGCGTGGGTGCCTGGCACTTGGCCAGGGTCAAACCATGATACCAAGAAAAAATGAACAGTTTATTACAAGGTGATCCATGCAGATATGTGCTAAGGCAAAACGGCATCACATCAAAGGAAAATTTAAATGCTAAACATACAGCACAATAATAAAGAAGGAGCAGAAGAAAACCACTGAAGGATATTTACTCCAGTCTGACAGATAAATTATTATACTTTGGAGGAATTATATTTCCATGAGAGGTTAACATGAATTCATATTATAGCGCAGTAGCACCAATTTGCATGATCAGATGCAGAAAGACAAAATTACTTCTCCATTTTACATCACACATATTTTTTAATAGCTTTTTCAAGGACTGCAATTTTTATGGTAACAACTGAATCTTTGTTTACACTTCAAGCTCAGTTTTACCCACCTTCTATAAACCTTTATTGTGCTAAAATGCAAAATTAACCAGCAAAGTAATGGCAAACATCAAGGTGTACTTTGCACCATCTTTCAGCTCACTGAAAACAACAGTAAACAAAACTTAATCTTTAGGATATCCTGCTAGCAACAGCTTTACTTGTTGCATCTAAAGGTCTGTCCGTGAGGCCTCACTTCTAAGCAAATAAAGGAGGTTTACTCACCAAACTTCTGCATGGACCCAAGTCAACTGGTTACAGAAATCCACTAGATTCTATTATCATGTTCTGCTTTATCAAAATAGATCAGACTTACAGTCTTGCTTAAAACAGTATGTTTGTTCTGCAGATCTGCTTCTTGTAAAAATACAAAGCTGTGATGCTAGTCATCTTTTAGAGTCAACTCTTTAGTGATAATGGAGGGATTAACTTGTGACTTTATTTGGCCAAGGCCTGAAATTGAGCCAGACTGTTAAATGAGTTTTATCTTAGTTCATTCAAAAATTCAAGTGCTTACCACATTCAACATAAGCAGCTTGCAGCTGGAAATGTCTACTTAATAAATTATGCAAAGAAGTTAGAAAGCAAAAAATAGCAGTAATAAACAAACAGTTTTCAGTCTTGGCAGGACCTTACCTAATGGAGTCTTTCCTTTGGATTTCCTTTTTTTGGGACGACTAAGTGGAATTTCATCTGCATAACATAAAACAGAAGTATGGGTGCACAGCAAGGAGAAACCTCCATTTCCTTTTTTTAACAGCCATCCTATTGCAAGTTAAGAAATAGATTCTTTTTTACAAGTTATGACATCCTTTGTCAGGTAAGATGACAATTCACCAGTTCATACAAGGAGGAGGAATACAGAAGATGGTAGGAAAACAGGGTAAGAAATCAGGGTAAGAAGTCACACGTACAGCAAAGGCTCACTACACACAGGAATGTGCGTCAACTGATAAACGGAAATACTCTGAATAAGGCTCTGAAAAATAAACTTACTGTTTAAAGCACAGTGACACCAAAAGAACTACCAATATTTGTAATTCTCTTTAATAACTCACCTTGGCTTCCACTTCATGTTGAAGAAGAAAAGGTGTTGACAGTGTAAAAAGAACAAAGATTAAGTTAATTTTGAATCAATTACAATTCACAACCGTGAAATTCTGCTGCTTTTATGGTTCATTTTCTTATCCTTACTCCTCTTTATGAGCAGTTGTGTACAACAGGGTTAAGGGTACGAAGCAATTAGCAAGATTCAACACTTTGTTGGTGACTATGCACAGTTTCTTGATTGGCTAGCTGTGGATCAGATTAAAAGCTTTAATCACCTGGCTAATTAAAACTTGTCTTACTGCCTGATATATAACAAACCAACAAAAGTTATGAAACATTTGAACCCATACATCACTAAACAGACACTATCTGTCGACAATCATAAACATCACATTTACCTTCAGGTACTTTGAAGGAATTCCGAAGTACCGTATCATAAAAACTGTATCATTGCTTTTCCTTTTGCACTGAAAAAAAGCCCAATTTTTTCCCATCCTACATCAAACTAATAGATACCTACACGTCCTTATTAAGGAATATCTAATCTAATTCCAGAAATTCCTGTTTTAAAGGATCTGTGATTCAAATAAACTAAAGAACACAAAATAAAAGGAAGAGGAAGAAGAGACAGAAAAAGGACAACAATTAAATTATACTAGAATATTAAAACTGGAGTATTTGTCTAAAACTTTTTAAAGGGTTTATCTCTCCTGAAGATTAAAACTGAGCTAATATAAAATTTCTTGGTTTCTGTAAAACTTTAAAATGCTCTGCATTCCTTCTAAAGTGCAAGAGAAGCAATTTTCCTACTCAGATGTTTATTAACCTTATTTCTCTTAATGTTAATACTATTAAAATCTGCAGTGCAGCATGATCAGTTCCACAGAATGCAATGATTTTACCTTGGCACTGGAGGAAGGGCACGAGGTGGGCACTGAAAGACAACAGAGAGACAAAAGTCAACTTCTGTCAGAATGAAACCACCTCTCAGAAAACAGCTTCAGATCAGAACATCTGAGATATGTTTTGCTCTGTATGCCTCCTAAGTGGCCAAACATTCCTGATGGAGATGTTACATAAAAGCAGGCTGTAAAAGATGCTTCAATAATATGCCTTTACCAGAGTCCTGACGGGCACTGCAGCAGGAACATACACCTAACCTCTCTGTGTGGGTACAGCTTGCGCTTCAGCTTCATAATTTTCACTTTTCAGGTAAGGTACTGCTTTCTTTAGAAAGCTTATTTAATTCTATTCTATTTAAATACCAAAAATTAGCTTTGAAAAGCTCATTTAACTATCAAAATATTGCAATAATTTATGCATTCAATATAATTGTACAGTATATGTGAGCCCAGTATTTTCTATTAATGAAGATGTAAATTCAGAACAATAATAAAAATAAAATAAGCTCTTATTTCCTTATATAAGATCTTATCACTTATTAAAATACGTCTAAATATTATAAAATATAAATTTTCCATATAATTTTGAAAACATTTATCAGCAGGTCGAACAACTAAAATCTAAAAGTATCTCCTGATAATAATCTGAAACTGAGCTCGTACCTTTCTCTCATCTAGAAAAAGGAGTTAACTTTCAGATGTTGTACTACACAATTATATCGAAAGAATATACACAAATACGTATTTCCCAAGCTCAAAAAATTCAGTTGATACCAGAAATAAAAAGGGCTGTAAGACTCAAGGATCCACAAACTTACCACTTGTTTCTTTCCCATATCATTTGAAGCCGTTCCCTGAAAGAGGCACTGTGAACTGGTCTATGCTCCCTCACGCTGCTCACATTGAACCTCAGCTAATTCTGAACTAAAAATAAACTGCAGGCAGCCAGGATTAGCTGGATGTGAACCCTCCTGCCCCTGGGTTAGGACCCGGAACTACTCCCATTTGAAACAAGGGCAGGTTGTTCCTCGGCAGCAAATGTTACTTGCACAAAAACCCCATAACTCTGCATTCTGGTACAGCTTCCTATAAGCAAATTTTACATTGGTTTGTTTACCCAAAGCAAATGAGATGCCTCATGCAAGGAAGGGTTTGTGGGATTAGACCTGAAATCTCTCACTTGGACTTTGGCCATGCTGAAGACTGACAGCAAATGCCATTTACACAGATAGAGAACTGCACACCCTAAAGTGGCACCCAGCAAGCTGGTGGGGACTGGTCACACTATCCCGGTGCACCATAAGGAAAAAAAATATTGGTAAAGGTCAGATCTCATTACTTTTATTGTTTCCAACACTCTTGTGGTAGTAAACATTAAATATTTAGGATACTTGGTACTTAAAAAAACTAAAAGCTAAAAACCCCATAAAAACAAACAAAACCCACAAACCTTTTCTACAGCATTCACTGCCTGGGCAGTAGTAATTTTGTACTCTGTAGTACCTCTCTATTTTATTACCGTCTACAAAACAACTGGCAAGTGCATTGATTTCTGTATCATTTATTCTTGCAACAAAGGAAACCACATGCAAGCAGCCTGTGGTAAATAGTCATCTCTCCATCTATGTGACAGTCCTCAGCTCTGCCACAGAGGTAACAGCTTGGGTCTATCTGCAGTTTCACAGAGTCTGAAGTAACTCACTCCAAACTTCACAGAAAGAGTGAGTTTGGGGACAGGTTCCCACGGACATTTTGTTATTGACAGAAGAGCCGCTAAGTGCTCCAACGTTGCCAATGGTGCCCCAAAACCAAGAGACTCCCACAAACCAGGCAGCCGCTGCCTCAGTCAAACCCTGTGTTTGCACACGTGAGCCTGACCACAAGACGGCGGGACACACGTGGAAACTCAGGGGAAAAAACGAACTACCCAACCCCCCGGGTGTCCATTCCAGAATGCTGAGAAGGAAAGGTTTAAATGTCCAGGATGTTTAAAAACACTGAAGCAGCCTTTACAGATTTGTTAAAGGTTTGTAGATTTTCTTTTGAGAGGTATATATGAAAAAAACACAACGAGAAAATGCTTGCTTGCCTCCGCAGCAAAGATGGGCAGAAACGTGCGACCCTGCAGCCGGTTACCTCCCCGCTCCCGCGGGATGCAGCAGGGCGGGCACCGCCGCCGCCGCAGCGGAGCGGGGATGCAGGAGCCGCGCTACCAGGAGGCCCCGCCCCACCGGAGCAGCTGCTGCGGGGGAGCGTCTCGCCATATCCCTTCAGCAACAGCGCTCAGGCGGGTCAAGCTCCCGCCGCCCTCCACGCCCGCANGCTCTGCGGGGCGGAGCCGCTGCTCCTTCCGACCGCGCCGCGGCTGCGCCGGCACGTCCGCCTTCCCCTTGCCTCCTGGCTGAGCCTGCTCCCTGGCGGCTGGTTTATCAGAGGGAGCCGAACCCCGAAGCCTCGAGCCGCAGTCCTCGTCTCTCGGGCTGCAGACAGGCAAAAGCAAGGGAAAAAGGTTCTAGACTACTTCAGCTTGTAGCCAGGGCCACAAACTGCTAAATGAAGTTCTGTACAGTTATCAGAAAAAACAAACCAAACCACCAAAAAAACCCACCAAAAAAGTAGGAAATAACGCATAGAAGAAGGGCAGGGAAAGAGTCGGCAAATGCTGGACTGGGCAGAAGTGGGGAAGCTGGTCATGGACCAGCTGCACAGAGCTGGCTGCTGTCTAACCCTCTGCCAGTACTCACCCCATATCAATAGCATGTTGGGACTTCGGTCTCTGCCATTTTACTTCTAAACAGGGAATACAAGCCCTGGCTGTAGAACAAGCAGGCATGCTGGTGGCTGTAATACTTAACTTTCACCTCTAGACTGCTTAACTTGCTGTTGTTGATTTTCCTCCAAGATAAGGTAGACCAACTAAATAACACATCTGTGTACCTCGGGGGCAAGACAGCTGCAAATTTAAGGTAAAGAGAGTGAGGAACTTACTTGCCACAAGCATTGAACCCTTTGATATGGAGAGCATGCTACCACAGACCAAACCAACAAGAGAAAGGGTTTCTGACGATTTTCCTCTTTGCTAAGTCCATGTTCTGTCAGTTTGTACTCACTTGAGTTGATGAAACAGCAGAAAAGATCTATCACGTGTATTATGAAGATAACTGAGTTTTGGTGTAATTCATATTATGCTAATACCACTCCTATCTTAAAAGGTAAAAACGATTAGCAGCAAACCAATACCTTCACAAATAACACTCTGCTCACAGACAGCATGCAAAAAAGGACATTTTGACTTAATATCATTTGTAAGGCTTCCAGAATGTAAAGGTATCACAGTACCAAAATGAGCATAATAAAAAGAAAGGACCTTTCTGAACTTATGTGTAAGTAAATAACGCAGATACATGCAACAAAATAGGTTTTTCTTTATTCTATTGAGTGCTCACAGTATTTCCTTTTTTTTGGTACAAAAGTGGATGCAACTGTAACATGAAAAGCTCAAGAGCTACACAGAACATAGTACGATTATATCTCCCGTAGCAGCTTCTTTCCTAATTCTCTTCCAAATCCCTCACATACAAAGATAAATTCTTGCAATCCTGACATTAGGATTATTCTTGAAGTAACACATAAGCTGTAATCTTTCTGAAGCTGCCTGCTGCTCAGAATTAGGGCTGAGTGTCTGAGCATATCCATATTGCAGGGACCCACTGGGGCTCATCCTGTGCACGATGAACTGCAGACAGCAGCCGTGCAGATGCTTCTTGTAAATTGTCATTCATAATCACTTGATCAAAGAACTGACCGAACTGAGCTTCCATTTTCTTAGCCGAATCTTCCATCTCCTGTAAATCTTCTTCCTGTGAGACAGAGTAAGTCCATAAAACTTCAGTGTTGTGTAGAGAAACATACCTGCACAACATCTGCAAAATACCTTGGGCCACATGAACAAGAGGTGAAAATGCCAGTCTACTTTGTTTCATTTATAGTTTGCTATAATAAAGTACACCTGCTACTGTCAGTTCCAGATCTCAAAACCAGAGCTGCCTGCCATATGCTTCCCAAGGAAGTACCTTGTGTCTCAGTATGCTCCATTTGCCCTAAAAAAAGTTATTCTAATGATGTGTGCTGGCAAAGAATGTTAGGGACTGGAGGGGAAATCTACTAATGCTTGTATTCTTATTCCAAATTTTAGTTTATTTCTCCAGTGTCCATGTTACTTTCTGTCATAGCAATCTTGACTCATTTCCACATAGTTACAGACAGACGTCTCCAAACTGTTAAGATGCTAAATTTGATTATGATTCGTGTGGATACAATTGTGACAAAATGCTGTATATATTCTAAATATAAATATAATATATATGCATTCTAAATTAGTATATATTCTAAATATAAGGTATGCATTTCCTGCTAGTAGGATCTGTGTTTTATTTACAGAATTTAGTATGGGACTGATACTGTCATTAAGCATACATGAAACAATAATACATTCTTACAACTGTGGAAAAATAATTTATTAAATTACTGAACAAAGCATATTCCAAGTATTTCAATGCAGATATCCTTGTTGCCTGAAATATTGACACAAGGCAGTTAATTAAAACAAAAATATGCAAAATAGCTTCTCCTTTAAAGACATTTTTAAGCAAAATGCCTCACCCCCATAGATACAAATTAAAACTTTTACACTTTAAAGCCAGTCTGAAGTGGGGATGAAATCCCAACAAATTCTACAGAAAAAGATAAGAATAATTAGATTTGATCCTAAAGACACAGGAATATTTTTTTAAGAGTTAACATTGTAGCATAGTAGAATCCATTATGTTCTCATAACAGAATCTCAGATGAATAAACTCAATTTCTTTTATTCCCAAATCTCACCTTGAACTTCATGTTCACATAATAATCCGTAATGATCCTAGCATTTTTACGAGTCTGCCTCATGCAACTTATGCTGGGTGGCTTGATGAATATAATGTAGGGCTTTAACTCATGAGTCCGGGCTATTTGTATACCCTGCAAACGAAGAGTAAGATGAAGTATTTCCCGTGTATTCAACCCAGTTTTACTCCCATAAAAAGCCAGTTGTTTACAACATGCTGTTATGTCCAGACCTAGGAGACACCTTTTTCAAGAACACTTACTTGAAAAAGATCTCAGTAATAATCCCTGGACCAGACATTGTTAAACAACTGTAGCATACAATCACTTAATTCTGCTTGGTAACCTTATTAGGAGATGCTTTCAATACCAGTGAATGATGGAACAGTGTCATTAGCAGATCTCTACAATCAACCACATTAGAGATGCATTTGAAACCTGTTCTTTTTTAACTGTTAGGGAGCTACTTTTGGAACAAGCACCTCTTTCTTGTTCCATGCTGGAAGAAAGTATCCTGCTTGTACTGTGTAACATTTCCTAACGCTAATAAATATTTTTAAATTACTGCAAAGGAGTGGAGGGAATGAAAAAAAAAAAGAAAAGCAAAAGAAAATCATAGCATGTAAAGTTGGTCAAGCCACCAGATTTAAAATAAAGTATGCAACTCTGCAGTAGTTGTGCTACATCACTGCTCTTATTTCAATTCCTTTCCAAAACTTATCCTTTAAACTCACACCCTAAAAAAATGCTAGTGGCACATCTGTCCAAGTGGCAAGATTACACACCCCAAGCCCCAACACTTCTCGTTTTCCTCTTTGCTTAAAAACGTAACAGAAGAAGCCCAAGGACAGTTTTAGATGTGAAGACTAAGATGTGACCTAATCTGCCTCTTACAGCAGTTTCAGTTTTTGAGTAGTACCCCACAAATCATGTAACTTAATTTCTATTTTAAGCAGCACAAACCACTGCCAGCTTAAGGCTCAGACACATTGACTCTGCAAAATTAGAGGGAAATATCCAAGAATTACTGAGTTATGATGTCGCTCTTCACATTTGGTTAGAGGAGATGTTGAAACAGCATAGCCCAAACAGCTCCTAAGTACTGAATATGCAAGTAATTCAGAGAAGGTTAGCAAGATTTTGCTAGACACAGCTCTAAGTATCTTAGATATTTACAAGCTCAGGCTTTTATTTGCCTTATCTTCATCAGCAAATTCAATGCAAAAATAAAAGGAAAAGTGAATGGCATCTAAGTAAAGCAGCAGATTACTAACAGCTGTAACTTCTGGAGACAAATAAAGGCACAAAGGCACCCTAAAATTTTCAGCTTTTGCTTGACTGCTTTAACTGTTGTTGCTTTCACCAAAGGCTGTTCTGAGATTGCTAACAGAAGGACAGAACTCTCAACTAATAGGGCTTGGAGGAGGACAAAATCCCATGCAACAGGTCTCCACTTGAAAGACTAATCTTTACTTTAAGTAAGTATGAAAACTCATTTCCATATGATCCAAACTGATAATGTAGCTGCTGGCTTGGTAAAAAATGAACTGTCGCAACATACTTGTCACTGTAGTACCACCACCACCCCCTAAGACACATGAAAAGAATAATCTATTATTAAAAAGCACCATGAGGTAAAGTGAAAAACAAGACAAAGCAATTAACACTGTTCCAGTAGCTCAAGAATGTAGAGAAAATTATTTTTCCTTCCAGAAGATTCCCTGCCCCTTTACCACTCACCTGTGGTTCTAAATCTATTACACAGATCTTCCCTGCATCAAGGACTGTTCGCACTGCATCAATACTGGTACCATAGAGGTACCCTTTGTATTCCCCATATTCCAGCATTCTGCAACAGTGGTGAGGAAGAAGGAAAATGAAAGAGCATTTGAGTTTCAAAAAGGTTCCATTTAAAAGTGAAATCTTCAATTATAATCCAGTGATCAGGACTGAATGATCATAAAATGCAGTGAACACTGATGAACCTTCACCTTTGCTCAACGTCTCCAAAACATGCATTTTTTACTCATCATGGCTTTATGAATTTTGTGTTTAGAGGTTGTGATTTTAGTTGTCAATTGTCGTCAATTACATACTACAAATAACTTCATAAATCTGAAGATCTCAAAGCACTTGGCACAGCTCAGTGAGTGTAGCTGCTGTGGTGCTGAGCTGGTCTGTCTTAGATTATTGATGTGTAGAAAGGAGCAGACACTTTTGAATATTTAGCCCTTACAGTTCAACTACTCATGTGTCATCGTTGCAGAGATCCTGCAATGGAGTTGTAGGTCAGGAACAGGTGTGATTCACTGCTAAATTTTCAAAAGCAGTCTGGTTTCCAGGAGACTTAAACTCATAACTTACAAGCACATCTAATGAGCTCAGGACTAGAGAGACCACTTTCTTTTAGAAGGATTCTGGGATTAATTGTGGAGGAGCTATTTGCAACTGCACAAACACAGGGTCTCAAGTAGTTTGACCCAAATTTACACCAAACATACACAGTAAGAGTGGAGGAGCCCAGACTTCGGACCTAACTACAAAACTGTATTCTCTTGGATCATGTTGCATTTTAAGTAATAAAAATGTAATTCATCTCTCCTACTCACCTGTGGGTATACACCATGTTTTCAAAAGTTTCTTTTGATACGTAGTGATATTCACGACCATTCATTTCATAACTTTTCTGAACACGAGTGGTGTCTGAAAGATATAACACACACACAAAAAAATCATCTGCAACTAAATTATTGTAACTTTATAAGTGAAAATGAGAACATCATGAAGGACTTCAATCAGTATTTTCATAAATAATAACATGAGTTATTTCTATTTGTTAATCCAGAACAAAAGCCCCATATCCTGTAATGCTTTGCCAGTGGCAAGTCATTGAAAGTTATCAAAGCACAACTGTATTTCATGGAATGGAAGAGTAATTTAATCCAAATAGTTGTGTTTCAAAGCAATCATGAACTGCCTTGGAACTGGTTGCACAACTATTTTTACTCCTCAGAAGCAAAATTTTTTAAAGTTCATTCAGAAAATCCCTCAAGCTTCCCACACTTGCACCTTCTCCATATCTGGGATCTTAAGCACAAAGTCCTGAATTTTCAGCTAACTTCAGCTTCACAGTTTCCTGTTTGCTTATCTAAAGAACCAAATAAGCACAGGTACAAATAATTTCAGTTGTTACGTCAGAAGTTAAGCTGCATAAGTCTCATCTGAGACTAGAAGGCTAATAAGGAAAGCTGAAAAGCCTATTAAGCACCAACTTCTGTTGTCTTCATTCTCATATCTGAGCACTTAAACCCTAAGAACTTAAAATATAAAATATCTTCAAGAAACATTTGTTTGGTTTTTTTTTAATCTAGGATCAGCAAACATCAAAATTAGACCAAATCATGCAGATAACTTTCACCTCCATAAAGCTTTTAATGGTTTCAGAAGCTGGAATTTGAAAATACCTTTGTCTGATTTGCCAAAATGAGATAGATAGTATTTTAAACTAACCCTTACGAAAGCAAACAGTATTGGCTTTCAGTAGAGCAAAAGGAACAGCAAAGAGTATATGAACACACAAAAGCAAGAGGAAGGTACTTGGCATTTCCTATTCATGTTTGAATTGGGGTAGTGGGGGAAAGAGGGAAAGCATCACATACGAGGTATGGCACTTTGAAACTCTCGTGGGTTGCTTGTGATAAGCCTTCGCCGTAGCTCATTCACACCAACTCCTGCAGGACCTGGAAAGTTGGAAGAGCAACTGATACTGACAGGGTAGAAGTCACTTCCCAGCCATATAGCCATACCCAGGTGGCAACTCAGCACTACTATTTTAAAAGAAAAAACGTAACAAATACTTCCAGACTTAGAAAGGACAGTGGATTTGCCTTTACTCAGTTTTCTTTATCAGGACCATGGAACAGTGCGGAACAGCAGCTTCCCTTCAGTCACTACAATTAAAGTCTCCTTGAGAGCCTGCAGCCCACTTAATACAGTATGTCCGATAACAAGCATTTTTAAAGGCATCTTTCCATACTGTCCATGATTGAGATTGTTTTAGTCTGGAGTTAAATATTCTTCTTATTATTGTCATATTTATGCATTTATCACTGGTTGTAGAAATGCCTCTGTGTAAAGACGTTTTCTATTAAGTTATGAATGTTTTCTCATCATTTTCAGTCCTAGCTGAATATAAGACTGAACCACTTCCCTAATGAATTCCATTATCAATCAGCATTCCTAAGTGTACGGCTTCTTCTAAGGACTTTATTATTGTTGTTTTTAAACACTCACTATCTCAAGCAAAGAAGATGATACCTACATTAAACTTTAACCGCAATAATGGGGTCACATTACAGTAATTCTTGAAATGTTGCTTTGAGAGCTGCCTACACACTCAGCAACCACTGCAGTCAGCAGCAGGAAACCCCAGTGGATCAGACTATGTGTGACTCTTTCCTCTCCTCTGGCAAAGGAGGGTGACATTTGCCTGCGAAGGTCGTTAACCTCTTACCCACGAGGATAATTAGCCTATGCCGGTCTGTTGGGTGCCGCTGGTACCTGACCACCTCTTCATATGGAGCTGCCAGGGTGCTGTAGCAGCTGCTGGGGCAGCGGTTGTAGCAGGACTGCTGGTTGAGCCGGGCCTTCCTGCGACACAGCCGCATACTCCTGCGGAACCCAGCTGGAAGGGGCAAAGGCATCAGTACTGGAAAATACACCCGAGATGTAGGCAACCAGTTCTTTAGCCCAGAGGGCCTCTTTCTAAGCCACACAACATACTACCTTTTTTGAGCTTTTTACAAGGTGAGGGTTAGTGAATGTAATGGCTGCACTTGATATGGCAGCTTGGTAGAATCTCTGAGCATTAAATGACAGCTGCAGAGTAGATAAAATCCCACTGAAAGTCACCTGAGAATAAGCCCAGAATTAAAGACTTCCCAAATATCCCCAAAACAAGCTGAAGGAGAAGTTTCTGACTACCTGAGGCATCCCTAGGGAACAGGTCAACTTTTTTTGATAGTGTAGGTGGTTCGCTCTCATTAGGCAAGTCTGGAACATTTGCTCTAGCCTCCAGAATGTGTATTTTAAAGGTCACTATGGTTTAATAACCATTGGGGTAGGCTTCTTGCTCCACTTGACCATCCAACTCTGAAAACTTCACATATAGGTGTACATTTCTAATGAAAGCCCTCCTGATTATTCTCAGTGGATGACAGACATGACTTTTGAGCAAAATTAATCCTATAAAGTTTAAATAGCAGTGGACAGGTCTCTGTAGAAACCTAACAGAATGAAAAATTTAAATGGAGAGATTGAGCATTACTAGGAGGAAAGAGACTTCCTGCAGTTTGGAAAACAGAGTAAGCTGTATTCCATTTAGTAAGTCTTTAGGTGATATAAAGAACAAAGCATTTTATTTAACTTCAGGCAAGCACTTATTCTAGATCAAGCCCCAAACATTTTACTTATCGTTAGTAATTGCATACCAATAAAGACTCGTTGACCAAATTCACCAAATTCTTCTTCTTCTAGAATACAAAGAACAAATGCTCATGAAGTAAAAAAGAACAGAGAAAGCTTAAAAGCTAGATGGCAAACAATTACTGCTGGTCCCAAGCAACAAAGGAGTTTTAGTAAATATGTGGAAGTATGATGTCTGATATAATTTTAAAAACACAATACTCCATAATATGAAATATTAAAATATTTCACATGACCAATGACTGATTCAAAATGGTCATTGTATAAAAAATAAACATAAAAAGTATTGGTATTTTCTAAATTAAATTTGAAAATTAACATTCTATTTGTTTCATTCCTAAGATATCTAGATGCTAGACAATGTTTTGAAATTGAAACTAGTGACAAAAACCTCCACATAATTTAAGCTTTTCAGGTGAAATCTATCTTACAAGAACTCTTTAGTTAAAACAATAACTAACAGGTCAGTAGTTCAAAATCAGAAACAAAAAACTTCTACGTCAGTTTCTGCCCCATAGCATGTTTGGAAAATGCAACTTGTGTCTGCTCTGATCTTTCAGGCAAAATGAAGACCTGATTTTGTTACTTCTTTCTCTTCATTGGATCAGCAATATCTGTGCTCTAACATGTGAGCCTAACCTGTTTCCTCCAATTCTTTTTGTCCTCATTCTCATGCTGTTCCTCATGAAGGCTTCACTATTCAGGTGAACCTTCTAAAACTTTGTGTGTTTTTTTTTTTATTAAAACTCTCATATAAGGCTCAAACATACCAATTTTCCAGTAAATCAATGTTCAGAAAGTCTAGAAAGTATTTGAGAAAGGTGATTTGAAAACAAATAACCAAGGGAAAAAATGGTGCCAGTGTTTAACTTTCTTTTCAAAAAACAACTCCCAATTTTCCCCTAATCATGCATGTAGTTATCCAAGCTGCGTGTTCTCTTTATTTGGGCCTTGTTAAAGGAAGAATGAGATATAGAAGACATAGGCATGTCTTTAAAAGTAGTATTTGTTCCAAGGAAAAACATTCTTTTCATTTGCAATGAAATGCTTTGAAATGCTTTTAGCACTAGACAGTTTGATTTATAGTTATCTCATAAGCATGGAAGTATTGAAACAAAGTCAGATGCATGTTGATTGCTCTTTCACGTCTAGACACTCTTCATTACTTGTACCTTTACAATACAGTTTTATTCCTACATTTCTATATGTACTAACAACTAGTTTATGACTATAGAAAAAACTACTTGGCACAAAACTGCTCATTCAGGGTGATGTTCAGCTGACACATGCCCCTATGATTTCTATCTTCAGATCTCTTGAGTCATCCTTCAAAGATGTTTAAATATTTCTGCTTTATCTACCCTCCCTTCTGTGGTATGGAGTGCAGTGTAGAATCCTACAGGGAACAAGCAATTCAGCTACTGGGTATTGCAAGAAGAGTGGTAGCTCCTGGTAAAGCAATAAACACAGAAAAATTCTATTAGATTACTGCGTACAGGAGACAGGAAGAAAAAAGCTGTGTTACCTTCTTTAAGCTCCTCTGCACATTCAGATAGAGACAGACATAAAACAATTAGTTTTGAGAAGACAGCCTATACTATGATCTAAAAAAAAAAATCCAACCAGCATTGTCCAATGCATTTAAGGAATGTAGAAAACAGGTACTGCAGACACAAAATCTGCAATATGCTTCTTTGGGAATGAATTTTCAGTTCCCAAAGAATGCAAGACTCAATTGCAGTACCTATATCAGTAGTGTAGTGCAAAATACATCTGCAGCTACTGGTTAAAGTAGCATGTAGGATAGCAAATATTTGCACCTTTATTCCTCTGTGTGGATACAGCAGAGAGCTGACTCCGCACTGAGCAGTGAACAGGATTTGCAACAGTAATCCCTAAATGCAGCTACCAGAAACATGCTAGCCTGAAAGCAAAAGACTGCCCTGCAGACCTGCTGGTTCTGCCTTAAAATCCTTGGGTATTGCTTGAGAGGTGGAAGAGAACAAACCACCTGTGATAA
The DNA here is from genome assembly GCA_013400735.1 of Pomatostomus ruficeps. Classification (NCBI taxonomy): domain Eukaryota; kingdom Metazoa; phylum Chordata; class Aves; order Passeriformes; family Timaliidae; genus Pomatostomus; species Pomatostomus ruficeps. The sequence continues at coordinate 7,676 of VYZT01029085.1, read as the reverse complement.
GAGAAGGTGCAGAAATTACCGGCAAGTTGAGACCTTGTGGAGAAGTGCAAATCTAAGATAGAATGACACTCTTCTCCATAAGATCACCAAATACCTCAAATGAGAAGGGGAAAAATGATTTATTTTAGAAGACTTAAGTTTTGCAGAACTCTCAACATGCTGTAAATAAGCAGCTGCTTCCTAAATGGAAAAAAGAAAAAATCCCGTATCAGCTTGGTTAAAAAAGAAAGTCCTGATTCATTGTATTTTTTTATACATAAATAATGAATTTTATAAGCATTTTTCTTTCCTGTATGCCAGCCATGCCCACAATCAGGAATCCAGAAGCAGCTTTCCTCGTTACCACATCAGCTCGTACAGGCCCTGGGGATTCAGGCCTCCATCTTACCGAAGGTAATCCAATTATCTGCTGACATCAGTGCAGCCCCTGCTGTCACAGCCTACACAGGTATAACTGACAAGGATTGGATAAACAGATCTGGTACTGATGCACCAGAAGAAACATTCACACTCATGGGATAAGAGGACGAAAACCTCACTACTAAGGTAATCAGAGAACAAGAGGAAGACTTAAAGGTATGGGATTTTACATAATGGCTTCTCAAGCCAGAATGGCGTCTGAAGCCGAAGTGGCATTTTGGTTTTTGCCACCTGCTTGTTTTTAAGATACTTGCTTGTCTCTGGACACCTTTCTCAAAGCAGAACAATAGCAAGGAATTTAGAGTTAGGTCAGAGGATCTTACCTGACTCAAATGTTTCTTCATCTTGTTTAGTAATCCAGATAGCAAAGATATTAAAATAAATTCAAAATTTAATTCTTTTCCTTCTAATGAATTTCAGAAGCAGAAACCAGTTTTCCAGCTTCTATTGGTCTGTCTCACTTATACTTTCCCCAGCTCCCCCTACCCTAAGGTGGCAAAATACAGCTCACCATACTTGAATTAACTGCTTCATCTTTTTTTCACACAGTCCTACAGGATCACATCCCTCCATGATAGCTTCTCAATTACCTTGGCGAAGGAAGAATGAACTGCACTGCTTTAGGGAGCAAATCAAGCTACCAATCTTCACACTTAGTGTTCACAAGTAAAAACCTATTCTTGCTTCTTGTTCTCCCAAGATCAGTTTCTTGACAATAAATTGTGTGGGTTTTCCAAGACCACAAAAATCTATGGCATTAACTATGCAATAGGCAAAAACTATGGTAACATTACAGCCACAATCCAACACCTGAATCAAAGCGGTTGGGTCTCATTCAAGCAGGTATTTTTGTGCTGGTCAAAACACTTTACTATAAGCACTGTACACCAGAACTGCAAACAGCTCATTTTGATACACTAATACTAGATGAGGTTTCCAGAGTATGAAAAATAGAATTTTCTATGATTAAGTTCACTAGGAGAATGAGTGGTTTTATCTAGGAAATGAGGCTTTTAACTAGCTACTGCCTTGAAGCAAATAAAATAATCTCAAGTGAATTCAGTTACCTGTTTCCACACACTTTTCGTCAATCTGCATGTCGTCCTCTACAGATCAACACAAGGAAAAAAATTAATCTGAATCAGAAAAACACTGAGAAGGAAAAACAACCTTACAGATCTTACAAGACTGAACTCAGACATCAGAAAGAAGATATGTGAAGCTCAGATCACCTTTAGACATCTCTAAGGATTTTAACTGCTAACTCCAATTTACTGATGTTCCCTGTCTACAGTGAACAAAAAGCTCTTCTTGAGTGCTCTGAAGGGCTTGTGGCAGAGACACAAATGCATCTAACTTGAGTTCTCTTGAAATAATGAAAGGTTTTAATGAAAGGTTTAACATGGCTGTCAGTCTATTTATCCAGTAGATATCTATTTATTATTACCAGGAGGGAATATAATTTTCTGTCCTATTACTTTTAAATATCTTTCCAACATGCTACACTCAAGGAAAGTGTTTTGCTTTTTATTTTTATTAATGCTGTTACAAGGAAGAAAAGGAAAAGATCAATTCAGCTCTTTCTTATTCCCCAGACCACATCAATTTATGTCCCTGAAATGTGATCACATGAGCTTGGGCAATCTCATGGGCTCACAATACAGCACTGGTTTTGTTCTTGCACGCCCCTCCCATATAGGCCCAGTAGGAGGTATTGTCCAGTTACAGGGCAAATGTCAGAATATCTCAATGTCAATCACATTCTGCCCATATGTATCCTTTAAAGGAATACTCTCTCGGAGCTGCTCCAGGAGAGAAAGAGGGAGAAGAAAAGAGAAAGAGGAAATGTTGTCTTTCTTTCCTCAAAGAACCCATCCAAACTGTCACTTCCCTAACAGATAATGCATGGCTAAAGTTTCCACTTTAAGACAATGTATGCATCCACTACTTCAGGTGAAAAAGGGCTGGATTTCAATTATGTTAAGCACACAAAATGCCAAGAACTTAGGCTTCTGCATGCGTTTATCAAAATGCCTCATTTCTGACAACTTTTTAAAAAGCCTGTAAAACCATGTGCTATATTGGTTCCAGGTACAGAAATGCAATGCTGTTCAGATGTGATTTCCTACCTTCTTCCACAGTGCTTACTGCTCACAGCATATCCATTGAAGCAGTTAAAATGCAATAAAATTATGGTGAAAGAGAGCCTCAGCTCTAGCAAACAAAGCAATTAGTGCAAGAAGAATCATAGGGATTTAAACACATTCCCTCTGGGATTTATCATGAGAGAAAAAAATTATACTTGCATAAAGAACCATAGAAGAAAATGGGGACAGAGGAAAACAGGAAGAACATTGTTTTTCTGGGAATAATTGCATATTTACAGAAAGTTATAGTTGGCAGAGGATAATATGTCTGGATGGTTACCATGAATAAATTAAAGGGCAGCACAGCTTATCTTAGACCTCAAGAAAAGAAGTTCTATCTTTCCCTCAACAGCTTTGATGACAAACATTCTAAACATTGTATAGCACTTTTCAGTGCAGAGCTGGCATCTGTGTCCCTGGAAAGCCAGGCTGGTGCAATTGTCACCTCAAGACTTACAGCCAATTCTCCTATAGAGACCTGGCTGGCCTAGTGAGCTCCTAGATCTTACAGATTTCAGAAGAAGTTGAATTCACAACTTCTCATATGGTCAGATCCCAAGTACACTGGAGACAACTATTTCCACCATTAGTGCTCCAGGTACAATTATCATTAAGTATTTGTTTTTCTGAGGATAGTAAACACACTTCTAAGGTTACAATATGGCTCCAGAAACAATGCCTTTGGATTAAACTGAATTGTATAAGCTTCTATTTCAGCCTTCTGGAAACAGACAAGATCTTTCTTTCCTACTATATCACTCAAGTAACTTTTCACTCACACATTGATGATTTGAGACAGAGATGGGGCTGGAAGGGCTGAGACCACCAGAATTCTCGCTGCTTCCTACATAGAGATAAATTTATCACAGTTAAAGAAACAAAACAATCCACAAGCACATTATGCTTCAGCTGGATTCACTGCTTACATGTAAGATCAGCCAGTACTGAACTGAGAGAAGGCAGCAAGAACTGAAACATTAGCAATGTTTTAGCCCATTGTGAAGTCCTGAAAGAAAACCAACATGCTATCAGAACTATTTGACTTTCCAAATCAGCAGCCCAGAAGTATTAAGAGTTTATATAAAAGTACAGGAAGATAAGCCATAGCGTGGTACAGACTCCTGGAAGTAGAAGAGTGTGTTGCTGCTTGGGGTGGTAGTAGTACTGCCTCCATTACTACACAGAGCCTCTTGCTTGCAGCCTGAGTCACAACCCAGTTTGATTTCAACTTGCATTGTACAGACCACAGGTAGGTTTATATATGTATTACAAAGTGAAGTTTATCTTCTGCTATTGCATGGCCTTATGTTATCCTGGGGGTACCACAGCACTTGTGGTTAAAGGATCGAATTGGAAAGTTTGCTACAGCAGTGTAAGAACTCTGATTCTGAATGCATGTAGCGTAAAAATAATGGTCTATTTATGCAGAAAATAATGAGTAAGATATCCTTGTTCTTCCTTGAGAGCTTGGGGTTTTTTTCTCCTTTTTTTTAATCTGGTCTACTTGGTTTTGACCAAAGCTGAAGGGGTCACTCATGCATCACAGAACATATTTTAAAAAATACTATTCTTTTAGGATCCCACTATTCCCCTTGTGGGTTTTTTTCATCATAGATGATGGTCTTTTAATAGTCAGGGCCCTCAATTTCCACACATCTTTCAGCTGCTACACTCCACCAGATGTCTTAGCAACCAGCATGGAGACTGAAAAAGTGCTGCAAATTTCCTAAATGGCAATTTGAGATTATATAGGTGCTTTCAAAAGCTTGTTCTCACACAGGTGCTCTTAAGGGCAAGAAGTCGGAGATCAGAAAGAGGAAAGATTTGCCAGATGTCACTCTGAATCATACTGCTACAAAACTTATGATAGTTTTAAAAAACCAAGTGTGAATAACTGGCTAATTTTTGAACCAGAAATCAGGAAAATGATGATTTCTTTACCTTTTAAGGAGGTGATTTGAGGGTATGAGTCCAGCACAGGCACTGAGATCTGAAACTTTCCTGGCCTGCCACCAGAGAGCGTCATTCTGGTCCACAATCTGGAGTATTTCACCCTTCTTAAAAGGCAAACCTGCATCAGCACATGGTATGGCAGGATCTTGAAGGGGCCAGTAATCTGCCATTGCTCGTACATAAAGCTGGTAAAGAAAACATACAGGAGTAAGCGATAGCCAAGTTTAGAATGGATACAACATGAGCTTTACAATCACGGGGCCAGATATTGCTGCAACTTCAGTCAATTAACGAAGTCAAGTTTTAAAACACAGATCAAGCCCTAAATCCTCTCCGTTCATTAACTGAGGAAAAAAACCCCATTTGTCTCATATGTTAATAGAACTGACTTTCAACCAGGAGATCGCTCTGAAAGCGCCTTCATTACACAATTACATTTCCACTTACTGTCTTTACAGCTTCAGCAACAATATTTTGATGTCAGCTGAGAGGCAGCCATAAAGGCAAGGCAACACTTTAAGGATTGCAATAAACTTCCAGGCAACACCATGTCTTTGTATCACACAATTAGGCACTACTGCTACCAATCTGGAAAAAGAAAAAAAATGTTTCTTACTGTTGTTTGATTGCTCACAGGCCGATCAGAAACTGGAATTAATTTGAACATAATTGTTCCCTGAGACAGGGCCTAAATGATTAGAAAAGAATTAAAATATGGTTGGCATTCAACATAAGTAATCAAATATAGGCGAGACAAGCTCGACACAGCATGGCTTTGAAGCTACTGTAATCTGTGTGTTACAGACAGAATTCAGGTAGACAGAGTCAGTGTGACAGCACTGGTTTTTTTCCAAAAGGAAACTCAAGAATGAAACATCAAATATTTGCTAAATATATTTAATTTAATGTAACCTATATTTCATTGTAAGTATATGTAATTTCAACATTAATTCATACCCAACTTTTCTACTGAAATCTTACTTAAATTAGCAGCAGGGTCTAGTTAGGTGGGTGATATAAAAGGGGAAGAACATAATTTATTAATTAAGAATTCCAATAGAGTTTGTATTTCTTATACCTAGAAATGGCACAACCAGGGCAATAGCACATAGACTTGATATGATTACACACAGAAATACCTCACTGGCTGGCACTTAACACTTCACAGTAAACAACCCTGAAAAACTGTGGGCAAAATGACAACAGGGACATCTCAACAGATTTCTTCATGAGAATTTTGACAACAGTAATAACACTGCCCTTTTTTTGCAAGGTGAGGTATGTAGTTCACAAGCTCATTCACTCTGCTTTAGTGCATTTTGTAACATGGACTCTTATTAGAATAGCAGCTTTCCACTACTTTCTTGTGGAATATTAACTGAGTGGCACTTCCAGAAAAAATTATGAATCAGTGAAGTCTGAATAAATTAGTATTTTTCCCAGAAGCTGCAGGTGGAATGGTCACAATTAAGTTAATTTCTGTCCAGAACAGAAGTTAGATTTAATTCTGGTTTCATATATTCTGATTTCATGAGCAGTTGTGAACTTCATTCACAGTAAGGAAACAATCTGAATTTTCTGTTAAAAATGTCAGGCTTTCTCATGTACAAGGGTGTGTAAAAGAGTGAGCATATAAATAATCTTAAGGTACAAAGTAGAAAACGTATTTAAAAGATATTAAATACCAGAATATTAATGACTTGCTCGGGCTCAAGTCCCTCAACAGGAACTCCATTTACTTCCACCAGTTTGTCTCCAGCATACAGCAACCCTACCGTGAAAACAAATGTGAAAACAGCAGCAGGAGTGTTATCACAGCATGATTCATCTTGGATAGGCAAGGCAGGGTCACACAGAGATACCACAGGTTTGTAAGTCAGCATTAGAAGTTTCCATACACCAGGTATGCAGGAAGGCATTTTGGATTCAGGCTGTATTGCCCCTGGATGGGACTGCAGACTGCTGTGGGTCACAAGAACCTTGCATGCTTCAGCTTTCTTCTTCCCACTCACCCATACAACATCTTTACAACTACTGACAGTTTGCCTTAAAATTAGCATAAATACCTTAATATTGGTCCATTTCTCAAAGTAACTTATGAACCTATTCTATCTTAATAGACCTTGACACTTGGAATCACACCCTTTAAATCTCCAGGTGCGGTGGGAGGTCATGGGACTTCTCTTTGTCCTTTACAGTAAAGTCTTCACAATACTGTTTTCTTTTCCATGTTCCTTTAACTCAATTAAAACATTAGTCAAACTAGGAACTTATTCAGCTATTTTCTGCAAGTGGAGTTTTCTTCTCTATACAGGCCAGAAAATACTAAAAAGAACTATTTTATAATGATTACAGTCGAATATTACTTCTGATGTTTTGCATTTTAGTTACATTACATTTCCTAAGGGACATGGAACACATTCATTTCTAGGATGACAAAGTAGTAACATTTCCAAGGAAACTCCTTGCAAGATTGCTTAGCTACTAGTGCTAAGCAAAGTATTTAGTAGATTAGTTCCAAAAAGTATTATTGCATATTCCTTAAATCCCATTATCTTCTAGAATCACAAACTATTGATGTTTACCATTTCTCCATTAAGGAATGAGCTGCAGTTCATACTACACTGCAATTTGGGATATCCAGGCATTGGTGCCAAGAATATGTAATGAAAACTGGATTTGTACCTCAATGCAGTCTCAAACAACAAATTAATCTGAAAATTTATGAAACCAGATTCAAAGTCACTGCAATGCATCACTATTTACACTATTGTCCAATGTACACGTCATCTTGCTCAATAATGGAAGATTAATTGTAGAAGTTAAGATATTATCTTACTTTAAATATCTTATTTCAAGTTCAGTTTTATGTATCACTTTATTTCAAATTCCACGTACCACTTCTGTCTGCCAGCCCACCATGGATCACACGGGCAACCGTTATGTCACCTGTTATCTCATGGCGTTTAATGGTAGCACCCTGGCAGACAAGAACAAAGAAAAGACACACTGATCACTGAAGGACCCCAGTAAGTTTCCTTTCACATCACAAGTCTGATCTTCACATTGACAAAAAGGCATGGAGGGATACAGCCTTTTTACCACAACACTGGTATAGCAATAACCACAGAACACGCTGAGTTGGAAGGGACCCAC